>JADBJO010018540.1:30000-35155 GCA_016801955.1 Conus betulinus | reverse complement strand
TACTTACACACAGGGCAAGTACAGAGCGAGACAAGAAAGAGAAAAAGTGAAAAGAGCACAACGCAACAAAGACGACAATCACAACTAAAAGAAAGGCAACGTAAGGCTACAAAACAACAACAACAAATAACAACAACAACAAAAACAACAACAACAATAATAATAATAATAATAATAATAATAATAAAGATCGTAATTACCACGATGATGATTATTACTTATGTCGCTTAACCCTCGAACGACCAAGCTATTTTTACCTATGAAAACGACCAAATGGGGTCCGTTTGGACCCCAGTATATTTTCTGCTAAAATGCTAGCTTCACTGAGTCAGTTTTTTCCCTAAAATTATAGTTTTATTGCTTCTTTCAACTTTGACAAATATTATCTAATATTCAAAACGCAATTATGGTTTAAAAACAAACAAACAAACAAACAAAACAAAAACAAACAAACAAAAAAAAAAAAAACATTGTGGACCAAAAAACTGAGTGATTTCTCTCCCTTTGTGTCTCTCTAATAGAACAAAGTGTTTTCTTTCTTTCATAAAACAAGAAATAATAAATGAGGAACCTAAAACTAGTTCTGTTGTCCATGGTTTACTGTAACACAATACGAAACATTCTGTAGATGTGAAAAGTTGATACAATTGAAGACAGTAACAATCATATGACATAGTATTATTTCTTGCTGGGGTCCATTTCGACCCCCAAAAAATGTTCATTACAGTTGTCATACTCTTATGCAGATTTTTTTTGAAAAAAAATGCGTGTGAAGTTCAAAGAGACATAGATTGACAAATTCGTAGCAGGAAATTTTTTTCTTACTAAAATCTAAAAAGAAAAACGGTACCAAAAAATGTGCTGCTGGACCCCACTCGGTCGTTTGAGGGTTAATCTTACATAAGCCCTAAGCGCTTACAAATAGAGAAAAGGGTATAGAAAGCATACATGAAATCAATACGCAGATAGATACTGCAATAAGTATCATGCACCTACAAACAAGATTGCATATTGATACACACGCGCGCGCGCGCGCGCGCGCGCGCACACACACACACACACACACACACACACACACCACACACACACACACACACACCACAATCCCACACACACTGTCACAACAACAACAACAACAACACAACAACACACACACACACACACACACACACACACACACACACACACACACACCACGATCCCACACACACTGTCACAACAACAACAACACAACAACAACAACAACAACACACACACACACACACACACACACACACACACACACACACACACACACACACACACACACACACACGCACACACACACACAATTCGCAGAATTAATTTGAGGGGGAAGAGAAATAAAGAACTGCTATTGATAGGTGAAAGGTTTGTTTGAATAGATGTCTTGAAAGAAGAAAGAGAGTTTGAAACTACGCAAAGATATTGGGAAGTTTATTCCACGAAACTGGACCCTGGAAAGATAAAGAGCGATCGCCATTATGTTTTAGTACGAAATTGGGGATTTTAAGTAGATTGTTGTCGGTAGAAGAACGCAACTGCCCAGAAAGAAACATAAAGATGAAAGAGATCAGAAAGGTAGGAAGGAGCTAAACCATTTAAAGATTTAAAACAGAGTAAGGTTTGTAGTCTGTCCATTCTTCGACACGCAGGCGGTGAATAGAAAGAAGTGAGGGAGTGACTTGAGAAGATCTGGTTTGTCTAAGAATCAAGGAAGGACAGCTAGTTGAATGGAGAAAACACTAACAGAGAAGCTGAATTCGATCAGATAGATGTGACTGAAACCATGACAGCGCGTTTATCAGAAACACCGACAGTGTCGTGCAGACGAGACAAAAGAATTGAGTGATCAATGGTGTCAAAAGCAGCAGATAAGTCAAGAAGAGAGAGCAGAGATACTTGATTATCAATGATGGCCAATGAGAGATCGTTCACAGTTTTCAGGAGAGCAGTTTCTGTACTGTGGCCAGAGCGGCAACAGACTGTAAAGGATAGAGGAGGCTGCTGCAGTGCAGGTGACTGCGAAGTTAAAGAAGGACAACCTTTTCAATGAGTTTAGAAAGAAAACACACGTTCTGATGGGAGTGTCATTGGTCGCTTCTTTAACAAACAGTATCAGATACAGGTTCCAAAGGCAGACATCAGAGAGCCACAGGATGAATCGTAGTGAATACCAGGGCTTGGCACAGCTTGGGAGCCAAGGCTGGAAGGAAACGGGTCTTATTTTCTCAACAACAACAAAAGTCACAGGATTTCTGGAGCAACGCAGACTGGGGGAATTGATGAAGGCAGTGGTGAAGATTCAGTTCCGCCCATTGTGGTGTCTGTGACTTTGAACAGTTGCTTGGAGGTAGTGCATGCGACGATTTGTGCGTTATAGAAGGTGGTCTGTGCTTGCTGTGTACAATTGTGTTGAGGATTTTGTTTGCAAGTTGTTATATTTTTTTGTGGACGGCCAAGCCAGTCTTTAGTACGTATGCATATACATGGACAAAACACATGAACAGACAGAGAAAACCAGACACCAAGCCAAACCCGCAGACAGACTTAAACTTAGAAAAAAAAAACAATTGTGGGCAGAAAATAGGCCGTGAAACAAAACACTTAACATTTCCTTTAGAACAAAGTAGATCCCATGGAAAAGAAAGAAAGAAAGAAAACCATAACCAAAACAACAGGAAACCGAATGTATTCCCCAGAAGCAGGCAAGAAGCAATGAACTCCAACAGATCCCGATTAAGGTGGAGATACCCGGCTATCTCTCCACAGACTGCACCAAAAAGTGCCCGATCAGTCCATATCTCAGCATCGCACACGTCGTCGTCAGTCTGTCAGGCCCATGGAACAGCTTTCTCGATGGTGGCTGTGTGCTTGAATTAGGAGACGCACGATTAGCAAGCGTGTTTTTCAGATGATCTTCTCTCTCTCTCTCTCTCTCTCTCTCTCTCCGTCTCTCTCTCTCCCAGCTCTCTCTCTCTCTCTCTCTCTCTCCGTCTCCTCTCTCTCTCTCTCTCTCTCCACATTTCACTTCATCTCTCAAACACACACACACACGCACACACACACACGCACACACACACACACACCACACACACACCACACCACACACACACACACACACACACACACACACACACACACACAAGAAATGAACAGGCAGAAAAGAGCAGCGAAAAAAAGATGGAGAGACTGAGAAACAGTAGGAAAGGATAGAAATTCCAGAGACAGAAAAAAGAAGGTAAGAACACAGAACGCTTCTCTTGCAGGAAAAAAAGAGCCACCAGAGAAGAAGATCGCTCAAAACTATGGCAACAGGATACCACTCGAAGCATCCTGGAGGAAGCTAGCATGGAGCTGCAGACTCCATTGGAGCATCCTCATGGGAAGAGATGTGTAGAACTCTTAACCACAGACATCGCAGATAAGAAACCAAGCCTTCACCACCTGCCACACACTCCTTGCAGTTCCCTTGGGCCCATGGCGGGAAGTCTTGATAGTACAACGCCTTAGCCGTGGATGGAGAACACATTCGTCAGTTTTAGAGGTCCATGCAACAACCGTCTCTGTGGTGGGACTGCAGTGGCAAGTTCAGAGAAGGAGGAGGAGCAAGTGTATGCTTTTTTTTTTTTTTTTTTTAAAGACAACTGCTATCACACTTCTTAATTCTCTTTGTGTCTGTCTCTTTGTCTGCCTGTCTGTCTGTCTGTCTGCCTATCTGTCTGTCTGTCTGTCTGTCAATCTCTCTCTCCTCTCTCTCTCTCTCTCTCTCTCTCCTCTCTCTCTCTCTCTCTCTCTCTCTCTCTCTCTCTCTCTCACTCAGCATGTTTACATAATTTTAATCACGCAAGCAATCTGGCACCTTTGACAGGCGCAATTACAGAATGAATCAAGCCAACCATCACGGTAATGCTCCAGATGACAGGGCTTGTGCTCTCCATTCTCCTTCTTCCCCGATCCCCTCCGCCTCCACAGGGCCTGACTTGGGGATGTGTGGAGGATGGGAACAGAGTCTGATTCCAGAGGCACCAGAGACCCTAGTGGAGGTCTGTGAGCAGGGGCACAGAAGCTGAAGCATTCTAAAGGCATGAACATGACATTGAAGCCCTGTCTGGAAGAGAGAGAGAGAGAGAGAGAGAGAGAGAGAGAGAGAGAGAGAGAGAGAGAGAGAGAGAGAGAGAGAGAGAGACAAAGACAGAGAAGAGAGAGAGACAGACAGACAGACAGACGTCGGGGAGGGGGGGGGGGGGGTGGGGGGGGGGTGGGGGGGGGGTGAGAGAGAAAAGAGAGAAACAGGCAGACAGAGACACAGAGAGAGAGAAAACTTTTTTTTACAGTCTTTCTCTGTCTCTCTGTCTCTATCTGTCTGTCTGTCTGTCTGTCTGTCAAACTGTCTGTCTGTCATACTGTCTGTCTGTCTGTCTGTCTGTCTGTCTCTCTCTCTCTCTCTCTCTCTCTCTCTCTCTTATCTCTCTCTCTCTCTCTCTCTCTCTCTCTCTCTCTCTCTCTCTCTCTACCATTTCGCTTCCAACTGCAGCAAATCACAACCTGACCCATGACCATCCTCATGTCTAGGGTATTTGCCTCACCCCCCAGGTGCGACATATACTCGATCCTTGAGAACCTGTTTGAACTCACAAGGCCTTAGCCTGCTGCCCCGAACAACGCCATCTCCTCCCTCTCCCATCCATGACCTAACCACCTTCCCTCCCTGCCTATCCACACGCACTGGTTTTGAATTACGTCTCCAGCCAGAGCGGTAGTAAAGGGAACGAGGAGAAAGGGGGTGGAGTGAGGGTGGGGATGGGGGGGGGGGGGGGGGGGGCACAGGTGGTAAGGACAAGGTTCGGTGCACCAATAGAGCCAAAACATATATTTCATATCCTGCTTGTCCTTTCTTCGTTCTTTGTGGTGGTTGATGAAGTGACTCAAATCAACCCTGGCCCCGCCTTGGCGTAAGGCTGTGTCAGGCCCCAATTGACATGGGCTAGAACGCACGCACGCACACACAGACACACACACACAGACACACACATAGACAGACACACAGAACCAGACACACACACACACACACACACACACACACACACACACACACACAGAAGGCAATGTGGATCTGAAAATTCTACTCTTGCTG
>JADBJO010018540.1:15000-20000 GCA_016801955.1 Conus betulinus | reverse complement strand
GACACACTGACTGACAGGCAGACGGGGTAGACAGACAGGACAAGCTGAAAGCAAAACGGTCGGACGGACAGAGAGAGAGAGAGAGAGAGAGAGAGAGACGAGAGAGAGAGAGAGAGAGAGAAACAGACAGACAGACAGACAGACGGAGATACAGAGATACAGACAGACCGACAGACAGACAGACAGAGAGACAGACAGACAGACAGACAGAGAGGATAAGCTGAAAGACAGCCAAGACAGCGTGTGATTTAACCTTAAGAATCAGTCCAGCTCCGAAAGCTGCCCAGACATTCAGAACTCCAGAAAACCTGATAGTGGTGCGTGAGTTGTCTGGAACCGATTGTGGACTCTTGTTGTCTCTTCTATGGAGTTGTCGTCAATTTCAGTAAGAAAAAAAAAAAAGGGGGGGGGGGGGGGGAGAGGATGGGACGGGGGAGGTAGGTAAATGTGTGGGTGATGGAGTACGTGAGTGAATAAATGCTGAGAGAACATATGGTTAAGTGAGTGAAAAAAAAAAAAAAAAAAAAACCACAAAAACAGTAAGTAATTGAATGAATGACTACTGTAGAGTCTTGTGTATGTTCACTCTTCGCTTATTTCTTCTATCCTTTCTTCCTTTCTTCCTTCTTTCCTTCCTTCCTTCATTTTTGTTTTAATTGATCGTTCGGTTTGATCTACTTGTGCCCTTAAACGAAAAAAAAAGAAGAACCAAATGTCAGTAAATACAAGAGTTTACGTTGCAATGAAAATACAAGACCATGGTTGAACACACATTCTCTCACTCTCATCTTTATACACACCTACACCAACCTCTACACCCCCCACCCCCCCAAACACACACACTGACACACACACACATGCGTACTGTCTCATCCACCACCCTCACCCACCCATCACACTCACATGTACGTGTGTGTGTGTGTGTGTGTGTGTGTGTGTGTGTGTGTGTGTGTGTGTGTGTGTGTGTGTGTGTGTGTGTGTGTGTGTGTGTGCTTGCGTGCGTGCATGCGTGCGTGCGTGCGTGCGTGTGCGTGCGTGTGCGTGTGTGTGTGTGTGTGTGTGCGCGTGTGTGTGTGTGTGTGTGTGTGTGCTTAATCCATATTGAGAGCTGACTTCAATGGGGCAATTACGATTGTCGGCTGAGCCATGAGGGACTCTCTCTCTCTCTCTCTCTCTCTCTCTCTCTCTCTCTCTCTCTCTCTCTCTCTCTCTCTCTCTCTCTCTCGTACAGTGTGATCACTTTACACTGTGCAAGACAGCATATCACAGAAATTTCGCCAATACTCGAATTGCTCTCTACGATTGACCGTAACTACTAAGATTCTAAGTACCTAAACAAAACTCTCTCTCTCTCTCTCTCTCTCTCTCTCTCTCTCTCTCTCTCTCTCTCTCTCTCTCAGCCACAGAAGAAGGGAAAAAAAAATGAAGAATGAGGAAAAAAAAAAACAGCATCATGTGATTTAGATATTTTGGCTCAGTTGATGAGCCATACGCATCTTCCTTATCCTTGAGCATCCTCCTGTTACTCTAAACGCCCTGTCGGGAAATGTATACCAGACTTCGCTCAGACGTAGAAGAGACGGGGGGGGGGGGGGGGGGGGGGGGGGGGAGGGGGGGGGGCTCCCATTCCTGGGAGGGTTCAATGAGGAAGGGTTCAATGAGGGGGGAAGGTGGGGGGGGGGGGAAGGTGGGGGGGGGGGGGGGGCAGAGGGCGTTCTAAATGGTGGGTAAAGCCAGGTGTCTTAGATTACAGGTGAAGGGAGCTATTACATTTCACACCTAATTAAAAAAAAAGAAAGTAAAGATCATTTGGTGGAGAACGAGACAATTGGGGGATGCTTCAGCTCCTCTCTCTCTCTCTCCTCTCTCTCTCTCTCTCTCCTCTCTCTCTCTCTCTCTCTCTCTCTCTCTCTCTCTCTCTCTCGTCTCTCTCACTCTCTCTCTGTTCGTCTAGCACGCGTGTGTAGGTGTGTGTCTGTTTTCCTCAGCTTAGAATTCCCAAATGACACCGAGGCAGACGAAAAAGAAATGTTTTTATGAAGATTATTCTGAAGGGTTTTTTGTTGTTGTTGTTTTGTTTTGTTTTGTTTTGTTTTGTTTATTTGTTTTTTTTTAAGCAGTATGTGAAAAAGGTTTCAGCAGTAACTATGATCCAGGCTTCAACATTACATAGCACGGGTACAACTCGAGACGGGGATCCATCGAGACGGGGATCTTTCGTGACGGGGATCTATCGAGTGCTGCCCCCCCCCTCCCCCCCCCCCCCCCCCCCCCACCCCCCATCCCTCCTATACCACGGAAGCCCTCAACGCAGAAGTAAATCTGTGTCGAATAGTTAGTAGCTGTGCTCATAAAGATTCATCTATACACCATAACTCAACGACAGCTTTTTTCCGACAATATTACAAAAAGAGACGTCATGACAGAATCTAGAAGAACATTTTTTTTTTTTTTTAACCGAATGGATGACCGCTAGTGTGCCTCCGGGAACAGATGAAAGGCAGCGCAGTACGTGATGCAGAGGGCGCAAACTGAAAGTCTTGGCAGTCCCGTGTGGGTGCAGCACTATCACATCACAGTGTACGTAAATGTTTGGAGAATCTGACTGTTACTAACGTTCAATGTTGAAAATTAAATTCATGCTTTCATGTGGGATGTGACCTGGTAACCTATATCCTGTTTTGTCTCCCAAATTTGTGGATGGACTATGTAAAGCTTACAATCGTAATACATTCATTCAATCACTTATTCATGAATTCATTCATCCACTCATTCATTCATGCGTCTCTCCCTCTCTCTCATCTCTCTCTCCCTTACACACACACACACACACACACACACACACACACACACACACACACACACACACACACACATGCCCAGCCAGAGAGGAGAGAGCAGAGAGAGAGAGAGAGAGAGAGAGAGAGAGAGAGAGAGAGAGAGAGAGAGAGAGAGAGAGCAGCAGTCTTTTTATATTTAGTCAAGTTATTTCAAGTTCTGGAAAGCTGTCTCGCTTGCGAAGTCCCACTGAAATATACATGACGAGAAGAGAGTTGACACTTTCAAACGCTTGTAGAAAAATCTGCGTTGACTGGTCATTGAAATGGCACAGAGACATTTTATAGGTGCCAACTCTTGGGGAAAGTGGCCTGGAATTCAAAAACAGAGAAGTCTGTTGTGATGCTGAAGTTCTACGATACAGGACAATACGTTGGCGTCATTCAATCGTATGCATTTTCTTCGAATCTAATTTCCAAGATATGACTACCATTTGCCTGGGTCAAAAGAAACTGATTGGCTGACAGAGCAGAAATCTTAAAGTTGTCAGTTCATCCATTCATGAACGGAAGAAAAAAAAAAAGGAAGGAAGAAAAAGGCAAAAAAAAACAAAAAAAAAAAAAAAAAGTGACATGTATTTAATGTTTTGACGCAAAATACAGACCCATACGTTACATCTCTCTACAATGCTCACCCCCCCCCCCCCCCCCCCCCCCCCCCCCGCCTTTTTACTCCTGCCGTATCTGGAAATGTAATCCAGATTTAACTCACAACTAGCAGATTAGGGGAGGAAGAAGGAAACTGGTTAAGAAATGGTGTGTGGGAGGAGGGGAGGGAGGATGGATGGAAGGGGGGGGGGGGGGGGGGGGGGGGCGCGCAGGTTGGCGATAGATCTTTTACAAGTTGATGGGGCCAGCCTGCTTGCTTCACACGGAGATAAAAAAAATGACGATGATCCCCCCTGAGCTAGAACTGGTGGCGGAATCAGGGGCGGGCTACTGTAGTGGAGTTAGGAGTAAGGGGGAGAGAGAGAGAGAGAGAGAGAGAGAGAGAGAGAGAGAGAGAGAGAGAGAGAGAGAGAGAGATAGGAGGAGTGGAGAGGGGGGTGGCAGGGAGGGAGAGGGGTGAGGGTGGGATGAAGGTTAACGTGGAGGCGTAGAAGGGATCAACTTTGAACAGGCAAAAGATGAATATCATTATATATCAAGAATAAGGTAGGAAAACAAGTTTATTTGTGCCCTTCTCCCATAAGTTTCGATTTGGCTCTTTATTGTAAGAATGCGTTTTACCTTTAGAAGATGAGGGGGGGGGGGGGGGGGAGAGGTTACAGCCTGAAATCATCTGTTTTGATGATTATGGTCTACAATACGTCATAATACATTACCGTTAAGCAATAGTATGCATTCCCTTCTACTGTATTGTTTAGTGGCATTCCTCATAGTAGGATGACTAGTGACTGAGCAGAAATCACAAAAAAAATAATCATTTCAACTGTCCATAGAAGGCAATAGAATGAGAAGAATTTTTTTTTGTGTAATTGACCAAAAGAAGGTGATATGAATTTCTCATTTGCTTGGGTTTTACTGATGAGCTATACAGTACACTTATCTCCTCAGTCTTCACACTTTACTCCCAGCCTATAGGGAAATTAAGTCCAGCTTTAATGAACAACGAGCAATTAGGGAGAGTAAGGGAGTAGGAAAGGTATAGTTAGGAGATGGAGTTTGTGTGGGGGAAGGGAGGGTGGGGGGGGGGGGGGGGGGCGAGAAGGAGAGGGCGTACGTGTCTGTGGTGAGGTCAAGTACAGGTGGAAGGTGAAGGTCTCTTTCACACCCTAAGATGCCAGTTCCGATGATCCCCCTGGGATTGGGCACGGTGAATGAGTCAGGTGGGGAAGGAGCCGCAACAGTGGAGGGAATGCAATGGAAAAGAAAGAAAGGCAAGGCAAGGAGGTTGGAGGGTATGAACGTGGAAGGCACAGGAAAAAAAAAAAAAAACATTGGGGAAAGATGAAGGGACAGGGAGAGATTAAGGAGGTCGGAGGGTATAAAAGTGGAAGGCACAGGAAAAACATTGGGGAAAGATGAACGGACAGGGATATTAAGGAGGCCGGAGGGTATAAAAGTGGAAGGCACAGGAAAAACATTGGGGAAAGATGAAGGGACAGGGAGATTAAGGAGGTCGGAGGGTATAAAAGTGGAAGGCACAGGAAAAACATTGGG
>JADBJO010018540.1:0-10000 GCA_016801955.1 Conus betulinus | reverse complement strand
AAGACGATCTCAGACATTTCAGATTACTCACGATAGTAATTCTGTGAGAACTGATCATTAAGCAGTTCTATAGATCATCATAAACTGAACGGTTTGCTTGATGGTCGTGTCTGTTCTCGTGTTCTTGGAGTATGGTTATATTTCCATTTCAGAAACTCAAACACCAGTCTGCCATATACAGTGGTAACAGGGAACGCAAAGAAGAAAACAGATGTGCATTGTTTTGTCATCGTCACCTTCACATTACTTTGACTCACAATACCGTAGTTTGATTAATTAAATAGAATCTCAGCTCCTTGAAACTCAGACTCCCTCATAAATCATTTCATCATCTGACAGCGTTTAGAACAGACGCGATTTTTTTCGTCTTGATAAAAACACAGCATTACGATGATCTTCATTTTGGTAAAGCATATCCAAACAACGTTTGCTCTAGCAACGTCAAAAAGTAACAAAATCAGAAGAAGAAGAAGAAGAAGGAGGAGGAGGAGGAGGAGGAGGAGGAGGAAGGAGGAGGAGAAGAAGAAGAAGAAGAAGAAAAGAAGGAAGAGGAGGAGGAGGAGAAGAGGAGAAATAGGAGGAGACGGAAGAAGAAGACGAAGAAGAAGATGAAGATGATGAATGATGATGATGATGATGATGATGATGATGATGATGATGATGATGATGATGATGATGAAAGTCATCTATTACATTAACATATTTGCGCGACGTTTAACGGATTTATTAACAAAAGAAAAGTCATCACTAAGAAAAAAAAAGTCAGTGTCACATATGCGATGAGGTGACACCCGGTTCTTTCACAGAAATATGTCTCACCAGAAGTTTCTAAAAGAGATTAACATTTTTCATCTGATCTAAAATTTAGGGAAGAAAGATTTTTTAACGATGTTTTTGGTACGTTTTTGAGGTGTATTTTAAAGGGATGTGTGAAAGGTGCTTTTTGTTTTGTTTTTTGTTTTGTTTTATTTTGTTTTTGTTTTGTTTTTTGTTTTTTCTGTTTTAGTTTCTGATGACTTGCGAGTCGATTTTAAAGCGGTGACAACCCTCATAAGGCCCTCTGCGTCGGCTGGGCTATAGGCAACATTACCTAACAAAATCTTAACCACTGTGTCAGCGAACCGACCCAAAGCTTAACGTGGACAAACGAGTCACAAGACAAACCCACAACGCGTTTCGACCTCTTAGGTCTCTTCTTCAGGTGTAACAACTTGTTACTCGTTTGTCCACGTTTCTCTGGGCGGTTCGCTGACATTTATTTAAGAGTTGTTAGAGCCTTCCGCTGCAGTCGTTTCACTTTGCACCCAGAACATTACCTAAGTACCACCACTGTGTAATCTGTAATCAAAGCTTAACTTGTTTGTGAACCAGAAGAGCTCTCTCTCTCTCTCTCTCTCCTTCTCTCTCTCTCCTCCTCTCTCCTCTCTCTCTCCTCTCCTCTCTCTCTCTCTCCTCTCTGTCTCTCTGAACAGTCTCTCCTCTCTCTCTCTCTCGTCTCTCTCCTCCTCTCTCTCTCTCTCTCTCTCTCTCTCTCTCTCTCCTCTCTCTCTCTCTCTCTCTCGCTCCTCTCTCTCTCTCTCTCTCTCTCTCTCTCTGTCTGTCTGGCTGTCGTCGTCTGTCTGTCTGTCTGTCGCTCGCTGTCTGTTCGGTCTGTCTGTCTGTCTGTCCTGTCTCTCTCTCCTCTCTCTCTCTCTCTCTCTCTCTCTCTCTCTCTCTCCCCCCGCTCTCCTCTCCGCCCTCCCTCTCTCTCTCTCCCTCCCTCCCTAAAATCCCCTCCCCTCCTGTCTCGCTCCCTCTCCACTCCCCTCCTCTCTCTCTCTCCCTCCTCGGTCTCTCTTCTCGCTCTCTCTCTCTTCTTGTAAATGACCTCCTCAATTCTGGTTTAATTCCGTTGAGGTATTGTCAAGTCATGTTCTACAGACGCTCTAGAATATCGGAGCCAAAGGATGATGTGTCCTACAGCTGGCAGGTCTGTTCCTGGATATTCCCATGTCTGCCCCAGGCTCTGCAAAGAATCCCCTTAATGACATGCGGGTCATTTGTATAGAGAGGCAATCCCTGGATGTCCTCCAATCACCACCAGCGGTAGATATGGGAAGAGGGGTCACCTGAGACACAACATCCTTGGGTGTGGGGCGCCATTCAACCCCTCCAGGCCAAAGCTCTCCTTCAGCTCCTCCATTGACATGATACAGAACTAGATGGGAAAGGGAGAAAGTCTGTCCACCCGACTGAATGATAACAGGATTAGAAAAGTGAAACTGATAAGAAGAACCAGTGCAAAGTTTTTTTTTATATTCTACAGTAACTTTCAGCTCTCGGGCTCTCTCCCTGTCCCCAGACAGTTTGATCAGATCTGTCGATTTGCATCTATGTGGCTCCCCAAAAAGGAGCCCTCAAGGCAGAGTTAGTCTCCTGTTCCACGTTTCACCCAAAGCAGGTTTTTGTCCCATTAGGAAATCCCGACAGTGTGTCAGATTGTATTCTTCCTTACTTCTGTAAAATACATTGCGCTTAAAATAGCGACGACTCTGGGTCCTAGGCAGTATATTTCACCCTTTCTTCAGATTGAAAACATACAGTTGACATTGTTCAGGTTATATTCAGTGAACCCACGGATTGTTGAAAGTCTGAATGTCAGTTGTTGAAAAATACGTGTGACGCACCGTTAGTCTTACAGAGAACTTGCTGGCTTCTTTCTTATTGATACGTACATCCTCTCTATCAAATATGGAAAATGTATGTTCTGTTTCTTGAAGTCTTTTCCCTGACTTCATCATCTTCCTGTGTTCATTCAGTCGCGTTCGCCTTTGTGAATGGCCAAGTACTTCTACCCTAAAGCGTAATGGCAGCAAAGTCAATTACACTCTGCTTTTGGCAGTGTGCTCTTGGAGAGCAAACAAAAGATGACAACGATCTGCTAATGCCCTACAAACTAGATAGATCAATTTCATATTCATGTAGTTTCCTATAAATGTTGTTGTTCTAAGTCAATACTCATATGTGCTTTTTTTTAATTGGTGTAACATGTTGCATATATATATAGAAACAACATACTGTATATATATGATATATAATTAGTTTGTATACATATAAATATATATATATATATATATATATATATTATATATATGCTTACTCGATAATCGGCTTGGCTTGACACATAGTTTTTGTTCTCGTGAGAGAGAGAGAGAGAGAGAGAGAGAGAGAGAGGGAGAGAGAGAGAGAGAGAGAGAGGAGAGAGAGAGAGAGAGAGAGCTTTGTGACTAGTATCATCTTTGTCTCAAGTTTTTTTTGCCCCTTAGTATACTATCTCCTTAGACTAGACTGTCAATCTGTACACGACGTTTACATCCTCATTATCAAATATGGAATGTATGTTCTGTTTCTCTTGAAGTCTTTTCCCTGACTTCTCATCATCTTTCCTGTGTTCATTCAGTCGCGTTCGCGCCTTTGTGAATGGCCAAGTACTTCTAACCCTAAAGCGTAATGGGCAGCAAAGTCAATTACACGTCTGCTTTTGGCAGTGTGCTCTTGGAGAGCAAACAAAAGATGACAACGATCTGCTAATGCCCTACAACTAGATAGATCAATTTCTATTCATGTAGTCTACTCTATAATTGTTGTTTGTCATCTAATTTGTGAATACTCATATATTGCTTTTTTTTTTTAATTGTTGTATATTGTAACTGTGTTGCATAACTTTCTTTATCGTTAGAACAACATCACTGTAAAATTTGTGGACAGAAAATTTCAGTTTGTATTTGTGCACATTGAACATGCAAATATATATATATATATATATATATTATATATATATATATATATATATATATATATATATATTATATATATGCTTACTCGATAATCGGCTTGGCTTGACACATAGTTTTGTTTCTCGTGAGAGAGATAGAGAGAGAGATAGAGAGAGAGAGAGAGAGAGAGAGAGAGAGAGAGAGAGAGAGAGAGAGCTTTGGTGACTAATATCAGCCTGTCTCTCATTTTTTTTTTTGCCCCTTAGTATACCTATCTCCTTAGACTAGACTGTCAATCTGTACACGACGTTACACAGGTTTCCTGTTTCTGTTCCCCCTCTCCCTCCCCCCACCCCCCCCCGACCCCCCCCCCCCCCCCCCCCCCCCCCCCCCCCCCCAACCCCGCCCCCCCCCCCCCCCCCCCCGCACCATCCCGTCCTTTGTCCTGTCATTGTCCTTGCAAGAAACGACAATCTGAGTCCTGAGAATTGCCTCCATCCGTCAATGAGATGCATTTGGCCACGTCACTTGTTAGCGAGTTATTTGTAATGTAGTCCTATGGCACTTCTCTCTCTCTCTCTCTCTCTCTCCCTCTCTCTCTCTCTCTCTCATCTCTCTCTCCGCTCCTCTCTCCGTCTCTCTCGCTCTCTCTCTCGCTCTCTCTCCCAAAAAGAAACGGAAGTTCATGTTGTCTTACAATGTCCGAGGTACGAGGCTCTAAGACACCACTATATCCCGACGAAGCACTATAACCATCCATCAACTTTCAAATTAACTCTTCTGTTCGCATGTGAAAATAAGAATGTGTTTGTGCGCTTGGCTATATTTCCTAGTCAAAGCATTTAGATGAAGGCATATGTAAACAGGTTGCTTGAATTGTATGTGGATTTAATTGTTACGTTCAGTACTTTTTGGTTTATATCCTGTGTAACCATCCCCGTGACAAGAGCCAAGGCCTATTTCATTAAACAGGTTGAGAGTTCAGAGTTCAGAGTTCTCTCTCTCTCCGAACTCTCCTCTCTCCTCTCTCCCTCTCTCTCTCCTCTCTCTCTCCTCTCTCTCTCTCTCTCTCGTCCTCCTCCGTTTCAGAATCTGTTTTTGATGGATGATGTGTAACATTAATAAAAAGGTTTTGCTGGGGTGTTTTTTTTTATGCTAGAGTCTAAAGTCAACGACGACATGATGAAAAGACTTTAAATAAACCAACCAACCAACCAACCAACCAACCAAACAACCAACCTGTTTAACCTGTTTATCAGTTCTTGTCAGCGACCCCCCTCTCTATGCCTGTGTTTAAGCTGACAGTTCTGCAATTGCAAGAGAGCGCCCAGACTTCTCTTCGTTGACAGAGGTTTCAACAGTTGAGAAAGGAACCAGAGCTTCCAGCGTGTACAGACTCTTTTTCTTCAGTTTTTTGACTGAAAGGCACATGACATGGAGTGCGAGCCTACAGAGTATAGCCCACCTGTAAATAGGCTAGAGTGGATAGCTGTTGTACAGACAATAATTTCTTTTATCTATTAAAAAATGTTTTCGGTGAGTGTCTTGTTTGTTTGGTATCAAAGCAGCTAGGTTTTGCGATCAGTAATGTAGTTTGGCTGGTAGTGTTACAAGATCAATTTTCTGAAGAAAAACAATAATTAAATAATCTTGCTGTTTTGGCTGTAGTGTTTCAAAGTTCAATTTTCTGAAGAAACAATAAGTAAATAATCTTGCTGTTTTGGCTGGTAGTGTTACAAGTTCAATTTTCTGAAGAAACAATAACTAAATAATCTTGCTGTTTTGGCTGGTAGTGTTACAAGTTCAATTTCCTGAAGAAACAATAACTAAATAATCTTGCTGTTTTGGCTGGTAGTGTTTCAAGTTCAATTTTCTGAAGAAACAATAACAATAACTAATCTTGCTGTTTATGATCCCTTTGTACTGAAACTCCTGTCTGGCCATGCTTTTAATCGTTAGCCAGTAACTTCAAACGGTTCACTTCTCAAGTTTGGAATCCCTTATCCAAATTCTTTTGCAGAAGACTGTTTTTGATAAATGAGTTTCAGGTTTCTTGAAAAATTCCAAATTTAACGTTTACTACTGTCATTACAACCTTTTTGCTCTAAGAAGCATCACACGAAAGGACATTCTTTCAGACAATTCGGTCACGGCACAGTAAGAAGTAAAGATTATGAACCTGAAATAGCTGAGCATGATAGTATTACTTCTAGTGACCAGTATACAGAACAAATGTCGCTATTTAATGCCTAATAAAAATGAAGACATCGTGTATCCAGGAAAACTATGTGAAGTGGGAGTCGGGTGCTATATGTTTCAGGTGGTATGACATTAAATCCTGGGTATTTATTCCCACACCCCTCCCCCTGTCCCCCTATTTTATTCTGACATTGTACACTTTTGATAATCACCACCTTATATCAGGATTATGAAATCGTGAACTGAGGAAATAAGCACACGATAAAGAAAAAAAAAAAATCAGACAGATTTAAGAAGCTTGTACTTAAGAGGCATTAGAAGAAAACTTTTCTCGAAGAATAACAGAAGGCATTTTAGACACAGGAATAAACACATTTGAGGGATCGGCTTTTAACACTTGGCACTGAAAAAAGGTGTGTGTGTGTGTGTGTGTGTGTGTGTGTGTGTGTGTGTGTGTGTGTGTGTGTGTGTGTGTGTGTGTGTGTGTGTTTCTGTGTGTGTGTTGTCAGTGCAGCTTGAGTTAATCTGACAATACATTTTCAGTTTCAGTCAGTGTGTGTGTGTGTGTGTGTGTGTGTGTGTGTGTGTGTGTGTGTGTGTGTGTGTGTGTGTGTGTGTGGTGAGTGTGTGTTTGTAACGACGAACGACGACGACGAAATTTTGTTTATTTAGGTATATGAATAAGCATACAAGTGTGCTTTATTACGCTCAGCCCTGAAGCTAAACAAAAATCACAACAATAGTGCGCAAAGTAAACTGTCTATATATGTAACAAGTATAGCAAAGAAGAAGAAGAAGAAGAAGAAGAAAGTATGAGAAACATAAAATACACAATATAGTCTACGCCAACTATTTACACGACTGACAAAGGCCACAGGAGGAAATTCGGTGATCCATTAAAGAAAAGAATAAGACAGAGCACATGCTAGTTTTAACCGTGAAATCTTAAAATAAACATTGATCCATTGATAATGGAAAATAGTACATACATCGAAATAATAAGTTAAAAGATAAAATATGCAGGTTTCAATTTTTGAATAACAATAGTTGCTGACATTTATACTTAATATTAGCTCAATCTGAATACTAGAGAACTGTTAAACTAAATTGTTTTTCTTTTTTTTTTCAAATAGAAGGCGTTTATACGCAACTTAAAGAGAGAGAGAGAGAGAGAGAGAGAGAGAGAGAAAGAGAGAGAGAGAGAGAGAAAGGGGGGATGGAGAGGGGGCACAGGGAGACAGAGAAAAAACAGAGACACAAACAGTCTGACAGGCATAAAGGCAGACAGACAGACAGACAGATCAGATGAAGCATTTATCTCTTTCAAAAATCCAAAGATGACGTCAGATGGAACATCGAGAGAGGGAGAGAGAGAGAGAGAGAGAGAGGGGGGGGGGGGTCCACATCTTCTCAGCCTGGGTCTCTAAATTATGGACAACTTGTTCCCCGGACCAGTCTGCCTGGAATCTCAAGAGGCTGGCTGACCCCCCCCCCCACCACCCCACCCCCCACCCCACACCACACACTGTAATCCCCTCGACAAAGGGCTTGCGTGCGTGACTTTCCCTACACGTCTAGCCCACTACGTGAACTACTGGTGGCTGCTTCGTTAGGTAACTTGATCAGCGGAGCCCTTCACCCAGTAGGATACAACGTTTGAAACTTCACGCCGTCTCTTTTGTAAGAGGCAGGCTTCCATTCTTTGGTCAGACACAGCTAGATCCTTTCTCGAGGAGGGCATGGGGCCCGCAGGTTCTCTCCTCCTTTACACAGCATATTATGTGTCTTGTGTCTGGAGCGCAAGGTAGAGTACGCTAATGCAGTGTTCGTAACAGATGACAAAACACGCCTCACGTTATAGGTGGTTAAAGGGTTAATCTGATTGTTGGCTGGAAGCTGCTGTAAAAAAGAAACACGTTTTTTTTTAATTATCATCTTTCTCTTTTTCGTCTTCTTCTTTCTTCTTTTCTTCTTGCTTTCTCTTTCTCTATTTCTTCTTCTTCTTCTATTCTTCTCTTCTTCTTCTTCTCTTATATCTTCTTCTGTATTCTGCTCGTTGACGGTGCGTGAAAGAATCAGTTACCCTATTACGCAGGGGAAGAACAGATTGTACACTACCCAATTTCCATCAATCCAGAACAGGACAGTATGAACATCACCATCTTCTACAAGGAATGAGCCATGGCGGTGATGGCATTGCTGAGGCATGGCGGAGGTACAAGGCACCGTTTCATTCATTGATGTAAAAAAGATAGCTCTTAGGTTTGTTGAATGCCAAAGCTATAGTCCCAAGACAGGTGGAAAAGATAGGGTTATGAAGGCCAACTGGTGGATGCTGAAAAGAAATGAAATAGGGCGCAATATCAGAAACACACACACACAACACCACACACACACACACACACCACACACACACACACACACACATGCACACACACACACACAAAGCACACTACACACACACACACCCACACACCCACACACCGCACACACACACACACACACGCACACAACACACACACACACAAAACACAACACAACACACACACACACACACACACACACACGCACACACACACACACACACACACACAACACACCACACACCACACACACACGCAAGCACGCACGCACGCACCACGCACGGACGCACGCACGCGACGCACGCACGCACACACCACGCACGCACACTTGCACATACGCACAGCACACACGCACGCACGCACAAACGCGCGCGCGCGTACACAAGAATGCACGCACGCACGCACACCACACGCCACCTGCATATGTACATGCATACATACACAATATACCATACATAGCGATACACACATACACACGATCCACAATACATACACACATACATACATACATACGCACATACATACATACATACATACATACATAAATACATACATACATACACACATGCACACATACATACTGGACAAAGAGCCGAAGATAGATAAATATATACCGGGCACAGTCAAGACAAAAAGCCATACAGACAGAGAGAGAGAGAGAGACGAGAGAGAGAGAGAGGGAGTTGGAGAGCTAGGTTTGAAGTGTCGAGGGAGAGGAGAGAGAGAGAGAGAGAGAGAGAGGGGAGGCACGGAGAGAGCTGAGGGAGGGAATGGGTGAGAGAGCAGAGAGAGAGAGAGCGAGAGAGAGAAGAGAGACGAACAACGAAAGCAGCGCAAGTAGGCAGCAGCAGCAACGACATACGAACAACAAAAAAGAAAAACAAAAAAAAAAAAACAAAAAGAAAAGACAAAAACAGCATGCGAACGGAGAAGAAACAAAAACTCAAAGAAACGAAGAGATCAAAGGACAGCCAGACATCCCACGATTTAAACAAAAAAAATTCTAACACAATCCTTTCCGGGGGTAGGAGGAAAAAAAAAAAGTAAAGAAAAAAAAAAAAAAAAAAAAAAGAAGAAGCTAAGAAGAAGAAGAGAGAGACGGACAATGGCACACTCTCTTCTCCGTATGTCTGTCAGTCTGGTCTGTCTGTTTGTCTGTTGTCTCGTCTGTCTGTCTGTCTGTCTGTCTATCTGGCTGTCTGTCTTGTCTGCCTGCCTCTCTCTCTCTCGCTCGCTCTCTCTCTCTCTATCTCTCTCTATCTCTCTATATATCTCTCCTTTCCTTCTTCTTATTCTTCTTATTCTTCTTCTTCTATCTCGTCGGTATGGCTGTCTGTGTGTCTATCTCTGGCTTGTCGGTTTATCTGGTTTGTCTGTATGTCTGTCTGTCTGTCTGTCTCTGTCTCTGTCTCTGTGCTCTCTCTTATCTCTCTCTCTCTCTCTCTCTCGCTATCTCTCTCATCTCTCTCTCTCTCATTCTTCTTCTTCTTCTTCTTATTCTTCTTCTTCGTCTTCTTCGTCTCCATGACTGCTGCCTTTCATAGCTAGAAGGTAAGTGTGCATTCTACCATAGTGTAATCATAATGGAAATGAGAAGAAGTTGTAGGACCTGTAGTAGTAATCGGGTATGGGTTCTGCTATTGTGCCTTGTACCGCGTCTCTCTCTCTCTCTCTCTCCTCTCT
>JADBJO010018539.1:0-35155 GCA_016801955.1 Conus betulinus | reverse complement strand
GCACAGCTGACTTCCAGACCAGGATTCCCAGTGAAAAACACCACCAAGGCTGGGACTGACCACGCCCCATGCCACACCCCCCGGGCCGCTTCCACAGGACCCTCACCGTTGTCTTGAGCCTCTACCATGTCCATAACCCTCTCCAATCATGACAGGAGGGCATGCAGTGCTCGTTGATGGCACGGGTTCAGCTATTTCCGCTTCGTCACCCTTGCTCGCGGCGTTGTATTCACTCTGTCATGTGCAACTAACAATGAAGCTACGTCATCACCAGCATGTATCTCTGATAAAAGTGAATGGTGCTGATTCTCATCCATCTCCTCCTCATTGCTAGTATCAGGATCCGATCCTCAAAGGTCTTTTCCACAAATTTCTGTATGATTTTGATCATTATCTAAAACATCAAGCACAGTGTAATGCTTAAAAACGGAGGCGTCGATGAAGTGCTAGGTGAGCTGCCATCTTGAATATGCTTATCAGCTGTAACCTCTCAACTCGCAATTTGCATAACATATAGTCAGCTGGCTGCTTGCGTGAAGGGAAAGGGGCCATTCCTTGACACCAGTAGAAGAGGTGAGAACATTTTAGACGGTCGTCTCCCAAGTAGATTTTTCTGTTTTCTGTGATGAAGTTATGACAAGACACACTTGTCCCGGGCATAGCGATTTTCGGTTTTCTGGACAAACGTTACTCGTCCCAGCAGGGAACGGATTAACTTTAAAACTGAAATGATGTGACAGCAGTCCAATGTCTGTCCTGGTGGGCTGCAGCATGACAAAATGACATTGATAGCCCCCTGTAGGCTACCTATCAAAACGTTGCCACATGCCGACCTGACACAGATAGCCCCCTGTAGACTACCTATCAAAACGTTGCCACATGACGACCTGACACAGATAGCCCCCTGTAGACTACCTATCAAAACATTGCCACATGACGACCTGACACAGATAGCCCCCTGTAGACTACCTATCAAAGTGTTGCCGCATATGATACAAGTGGGGAAAATAAACATGCAAAAAAAAGGGGAAATTTATGTTCATTCTCCAGGTTTTTTACTGGGAAAAAATGCAAATGTGTGAAAGAGAAATACCAGGCTTCATTTACCCTAAAAGTTCTTTTTTTTTAAACAAAAAGAAAAAGCCTGCTGCTGTCTCCACCTTGATGAGTGTTGTTTTGTCTCAGTGTTTAATGCACATACAAATTACCTGGCAAGTCCACATCCAGGGGACTGCGAGAGGCATAGAAATTGTAGGCATCATCCACGATGTCTGGCCCAGCCCTCCTCCACCTTGTGTGATGTAGGATCTGAAACAATGTCAGACACAGTCCAGACGGCCATACTCAGGAGAGCACCCACTGCGTGTTTAAAGCACTCGGGTGTGTGCTGGGTATGTCTTTTACTGCCCCGCTACATGCTGGGATGAATTCAGTACCCTGATACATACTAGGTACATTTGCAGGACCCCACTGTTTGCTGGTTATGTTTGTAGCACTCTGGTGCATACTGGGCATGCCTGTGTTCTATTTGTAGTATCCTGGTACATGATGGGATGATCACAGTACCCTGGTGCATGCTGGGTATCTTTGCAGTTTTCTGGTATGTTTGGTATCTTTATACAATCCAGGTACATGCTGCAATATGTGTAGAAGCCTGGTGCATGCTGGGTACATTTACAGCACTCTGGTGCATGCTGGGTATCTTTGTAGTACTCTGGTGCATGCTGGGGTATGTTTGTAGTACTCTGATGCACGCTGGGTATGGTTGTAGTATTCTGATGCACGCTGGGTATGGTTGTAGTATTCTGGTGCATGCTGGATATGGTTGTAGTATTCTGGTGCATGCTGGGTATCTTTGTAGTACTCTGATGCACGCTGGGTATGGTTGTAGTATTCTGATGCATGCTGGGTATGGTTGTAGTATTCTGGTGCACGCTGGGTATGGTTGTAGTATTCTGGTGCATGCTGGGTATGTTTGTAGTATTCTGGTGCATGCTGGGTATGTTTGCAGTATTCTGGTGCATGTTGGGTATGTTTGTAGTATTCTGGTGCATGCTGGGTATGTTTGTAGTATTCTGGTTCATGCTGGGTATGTTTATAGTATTCTGGTGCATGCTGGGTATGGCTGTAGTATTCTGGTGCATGCTGGGTATATTTGTAGTATTCTGGTGCATGCTGGGTATGGTTGTGGTACTCTGGAGCATGCTGGGTATGTTTGTAGTATTCTGGTGCATGCTGGGTACGGTTGTAGTACTCTGGTGCATGCTGGGTATGTTTGTAGTATTCTGGTGCATGCTGGATATGGTTGTAGTATTCTGGTGCATGCTGGGTATAGTTGTGGTACTCTGGTGCATGCTGGGTATGTTTGTAGTATTCTGGTGCATGCTGGGTATGTTTGTAGTATTCTGGTGCATGCTGGGTATCTTTGTAGTATCTGGCGCGCATGCTGGGTATGGTTGTGGTACTCTGGTGCATGCTGGGTATGTTTGTAGTACTCTGGTGCATGCTGGGTATGTTTGTAGCACTCTGGTGCATGCTGGGTATGTTTGTAGTACTCTGATGCATGCTGGGTATGTTTGTAGTACTCTGGTGCATACTGGGTATGGTTGTAGCATTCTGGTGCATGCTGGGTATGTTTGTAGAATTCTTGCGCATGCTGGGTGTCTTTGTTGTAGTCTGGTGTACACTGGATAGGTTTGAAGCACTCTGGTGCATGATGAGTACCTTTGTAACACTTTGGTGCAGCAGGGTATCTTTGTAGTTCTCTGGTGAATGCTGTAACTATTCATAGTATCCGTGTATGCTTGACATGTTTGTAGTATTCTGGTGCATGCTTAGTATGTTTGTAGTAACCTGATGCATGATGAGTACCTTTATAATACAGTGTAATTGCTGGGCATATCTGAGATTTCCTACAAGTCCATAAATGACAGTTTCCGTTTTTCTGTTATTTTAATTTCTTAACTGTCACCCAGACGTTTAGGTGCACATACATGCATGGTTTCCACTTTGGATTTCAAAGAGAGAGCAGTCATGCAGAAATCCAACCCTACTCACGCAGGCTGATACTGCAGGCCAGGAGGGGGAGCCAAACCCGACAGACGTGGTGCTTCCAGCAGGCCGTGGAACCCGGAGTCCAGCAGACCTAAGTCTGCAGTCCCCTGCTCCCCTCCGCGGGACAGACTGAACCGGTGTGTCCAGCAGTCTGCTGTTTGTGTTGCCCCCCACTGGTGGGTTCCTGTCCACCTCCTCCAGGCGTGAGCGCCCCCGAGTCATCTCCAACCTTGAACTGACAACAGAGACAAGACAGGTTGCTGGTTTGCCTGTTTGGGGTTAGAAGCAACAGTGATGACAGGTGACTGACCATGTAATGTAACCCCACCTCACTTCATCATCATAATAACCATGATCTGTTTTATCAGTTTAACTTGATTGCTTGTGCTGATGCTGTCTATTCAACACCTAACTCATTCTCTGTGATCTGCCCAATTTTCAGCAATGGCAGAGTGAAGAATTCTTGTTCTTTCATGCCCAAGTTTCAGTCCCAGGAAAACTGCACAGGCCATCAGTATAACCACTCAATGCTATGAAACTCTCTCCTACTGACCAAAAAATTGTAAATTTTTTCTCTGAACAGTGTTGTTTTGAGTCTGAGCTCACAAGTTCCCCATACAAGATAGTAGAACTAAGGCAATTCTTGTTTCGAGAGTGGTCAAACTTGGGGTAGGCAAAGATTCCAACACTGGAGGTGATTATATGACAACGAAAAATATTACTTTTGATGGAAAAATCATTGTATTCTTCCAAGCGTATTTCTCAACGGACACTTCACACATTCTAAAGTAAACTTGCATGCATACATTGAAACTTCTTTTTTCCCCGTATCAGGTTCACTAAAATAGTAATTAAAGAAATGTATGATCAGCACATACAAAAAAATCTGTTTAGATATTTTCAAAATGAACATAATCAACTTTTACACTGTGTATAACTTGGCTGCTGCTTGATAGGTATATGTATGCCCTCTGACTTTTCAAAATATGTCCAAAATATGACATCATGAGACAACAAGTTCATTTCTATTTCATTGCCAAATTTTCACTTCCAGTCGAATATTAACACATACAATCTTTTTTTTTTTTCTTTTTTTTTTAAAGCAGTTACACCCTAACTGATCAAAATAATGGATGTGAAATATGTATTGTATGAAAGATTATGTGTGCACACACACATACACACACACACACACACACACACACACATGAATGCACGCACACATGCACACACAAACACACACACACTACACATCTCTCAAGCAATCTACTTTAGCTGATCCAGTCTATCCAGTCCATCTGCACGGTGGGCTGGTCCTACAGCAGGAGGTGGCCGGCGACTGGATGCGCTGGACAAAGGGAGTGCTGGCACAGGAGCTTTGCGTTCCTCAGGATCCTGGAGTCCACTGTAGTCTACCTTAATGTCCATCTGTTTCTCTCTGGACAGGTTCAAACAGGTACCTTTACATGGCTGTGTAGTCAAACATTACACCTCTGGTATATGTTATGCTATTAATCAGCCTCCCATTGATTTTCATGAATAAACCACAATACCAACAACAAAAGACAATTTTTTTATATAGTGATCCCATCTAAGAGCTTGTTAATACAAACAAATTGTAACTTTGTGGGGAATGATGTCACACAGAATGGCAGTGTACAGGACAAAGCAGTTCATCTTTTTCATCAGTTCTATTTTTTGTTGCTGTTCCTGATGATGCATAAGAAAAGTCTGCATTTTGCAGAATATTTGGCTTTTGTTGTTCTCACTGTCTGACAAGATTTTTAAATGAACACACGCAAGAATGGCCTGGAAATATTCTCCAATGACTTTTTTTCTTCTGTGTCATTTTTCACACAAGTCAATGAGATTATTTCAGCACCACTCATTCCAACTCCCAGTTCACCACCACACCATTCATGTCATCACAGCCTCAGTACCTTCAATCCACAGAACGCAGTCAGTGTTAAGTTGTCATGAGGCAACCAATCAGAGGAGATACTTTTGGTGATGTTCAGCAATAGCTATTCTCATCCAACATATGCAGGACACCACCTACCAAGCTCCATACTAATGATAATAATTGCTTAATCATGGAGCCAGTGTTTGTGAGCACCCCTTTCTAAGGCACAAACACATCCATCCATGACAGTCTCGATGAACTTACTGATACTAACAACCCTGACACAACCACATCCATCCATGACAGTCTCGGTGAACTTACTGATACTAACAACCCTGACACAACCACATCCATTCATGATGGTCTCGGTGAACTTACTGATACTAACAACCTGACACAACCAAATCCGTTCATGATGGTCTCAGTGAACTTACTGACACTAACAACCCTGAAACAAACTCACCGAAGGCATACACATGAAGAGGTCATCACACTGTGGTCACCCATGAGAGCAGGACATGAATGAGACTATATTCCTATGTTGATTAATGAGGATAAGGACAATCAAGATGAGGCAATAGAGTTCCATTCTGGTCAGAGACTGCTCGACAGGGCTGTACCCTATGCTTCCTTTCATAAAATTTTCTAGCATCAACTAGGCCTGAGAGATGAAAAAAAAAACACCTGCAGAGCTGGTCAGGAAATTTAAGAAGCACTCTCAAAGACACATCCATGAGTGGATGATACCTGACTGTGTATTTCCAGCCTTCCCATTTGAACCTAAAGAAAATTCTGGGTATGGCTCAATATGAGCTGAAAAATCCCACAACTGAATCCCTCTGATGGAAAAAACCAAACCTACAACCTCCTGACCCACATCCCACAATGCTAAGCATTGCACCACAGCTGCTGGTTATTCTTTTTGCTTTAGCTTTTCCCTTTATCTTCCATAATGCAATAAATACAGGCCTCTTCTGCTGCCTGTAAAGTCTGTCCACTGTGATCAAAAAAGCATTAGCATGTAACATTATTTTTCTTCTGCTGTGAAGAAATTATTTCCCTGATTCCACAATCAGTTTCATGAAAAGATTAATTGCCTGTAAACTAGTTTCATAAGAGGACATGTGGGATAGAAATCACTGAACACCTCCAACCATCTTCCCCGTCATCATCCCTCTAAGCCCCATTCCAAAAACTAAAAAATTCAAAAGCATCCTCAAAGCATAATCAAGGAGGGAAAAAAGAAAAGAAAAAACACGGTAACATGGTGGCAAACATGACACCATCCAATTTTTTGCTCCATATTGTGAACATTGTGTGGGTTGGTCACCTCCACTCTCTAGGGTGGCCATGGATGCGCAGTTATGGTAAGATACATGCATTTAACACAAAATTTTACTCATCATATCAATAACCACCACCATCAACAAATAACAAATTGCATTAAAAGCTGCTGTTGAATATCCAGTCACAAGTTTGTTCACTAAGCAAACCAGGCCCTCTGGAAACACAGCAATCTGTTTGAGAAAGATCAACTATCATCTGATCTAAGTTTCAGAAACAAACTAGGATCTGGAGTGAAACCTGATCTAGTTATTATGCAAACTAACAGTTTGTTCAATTAGGAATCTCCTTAAGTGATACTTCTGTAAGTGACATATACATTTGTATACTTATGCCTAAGCATAATATACACACACACAAGCCAACATGCATGTATTCATACATACAGTGAAATTCAAACATACATGCACATGCACATGGACAGACAAATCATACATACATAGGCACATACCCGTAAATACATTGGCACATACACATACATACATAGGCACATACACATACATACAAAGGCACATGCACATACATGCAGAGTCAAATGATAGCTATGAAAAGTAGTAATACTATTACCACACAAAAAAAAAACGCATACATTAACATGCAAAAAATATAAATGATTCATTCACACACACACACACATAAGAACACGCACACACACAAACACACACACACACACATGTATGCACACAACACGACACAAGATGGCGGAAATGATCAACCTCTAGTTCCAGAGCTCGCAAAGCTATTGTGAAGATCTGATTAATATGACGAGATCAACCAGATCAAAAAGCCTTGGCGGTCGAGTGACTTCTGGTGCACTTAAAATTGGGAGTTGAGTGGAAACAAGAGTGAGTCACCCATCTGCTCGTGGAAAAGAAATTTTAGATCGAGTGACAGATCCAGAGCAAACGGTCTTGACTGTGCTTGACAAGACCGATTCGGAGAACGCTACTGCCAGTGCCAGAGAAAAATGCTACCATGCCGACTGCATAAGTGTTGACACACAAATGCAGATTTGAAAGACATCATTCAAAGATTGTGTGAACGAATCTGGTCATTAGAAAAAACGGTGTTAGATCAGAAAAAAATCTCAACTGACTACTCGATAGATCTGACTCGGTCGTCGTTACGCATTCGAACGTCCAGATACAAATGGAGAATACCATGTTATCTACCTATGCAGAAGCCACAAAATCCATTCCCCCAGTACCCAGTTATACCAACCTCTCACCAAAAGCCACTGAACAGTCCTCTGGCACAAAGAAAAATAAAAAAACAGGAGGAAAGAAAAAAAAAAAAAAAAAACACCAGCCCAAGAAGCAGTGATGTCAAGTCTGTCAGTGACATCAAACAGGAGCATGCCATACAACAGAAGGTTTTCTGGAACAGAAAGAAAACCAGGACCTACCATGCGTGGTCTTTATTCACAATTCAGTAGTCAACAAGGTCGATGAAAGCAATTAGGCAGATCCTATGGGTTTGATGCTATGTCGCACGAGGCACACACTGTGGAGGAAATCTGTCAGGCATTTGAAACAGCCCTTCAGTCCACCATAAAGCCACTTGATGCAGTTGTAATCCACTGCAGAATAAATGATATCCGGAAAAATGGACCCCAAAGTGTGCACCATGAAGTTTGTGAAGTGCATTGAGGACATCGCAGCGGAACACAAAAACATGAAGATCGTGATCAGCAAAATTGCACCCATGAAAGATCCGGTGCTCCAAATCAAGACGGGACGTATTTAACACTTTGACAGAATCAGAACTGTTCAGTGTTGACAACGTGTCGTTTATCAGTCATGCTAATCTGGGAGACCAGCAATAGACACCTCATCAGAGACGGCCTTCATCCCACAGCAAATGGCGCCAGTGTACTTGCGGGAAACATCGGAAGGCACACCAGGAACTTGTTCTAGAAGTGACCAAGAATGTCAGCAAGACACCCAAGAAGACCACTACCCAGGGATTACCACCTCTTCCCAGGACGCCCATCTTTGTTGGTGATCACCCACGATTTTTGTGGAACATCTACGATGTAATGAGAGACTGGTAGAATCTCTGTAAGGAAGACCATGCTCAAATTTGGACTTCTGGAAAACTGAAATAGAAAAGAAACTGAACCTGCAATAACCTTGCTCTCTCCTGTTATTGGACTAACTCAGATTTTTGTTCCCACCTCTTGACAATTCTCTTTATGCTGTAAAGAAAAGGTTACTGCTGTAAAAGTGACGTAAGCATAATCCTGCTATTTGTAGTTCTATTTAGTTGTATTTTGTATTGTTACTCACCTTTCAGTGCATCACTTGCATTTCATCACTTTCTTTTTCCTTTTCTATGTTTGGGTTTTTGATTATCTATATTGATATAACACATGTTAGTTTAAGATTTTAAAGTGCTGCAATGGAATAATCGATCCATCACAACCAGTATAGACCAACTAGTACAACACCTATCTAAAGTAAAATACAACATGTTAGCTTTACAATCACTGAATGTCCGCAAAACTAAACTACCTAAACTTCCTAATTACTATTTTCACCAATTACCCCAAACATTAATAATGATGAAAAAAATAAATGTGGCAATATATATATTCATGAAGATGTAAAATATGCCCTATGTGCCAGTCCTGCACCACCAGACATTCCTGGGTTGCACTCATGTGCAGTCAGAGTTCAAATTGATTATAATGTAGTAACAGTCGTCTCTGTATACTTACCTCAAGGCCCAAACGATCATAATACAGAATGGCTATGCTCTTTCAATTAAACCAATCTACCAAATACTTAATCACTGGTAATTTTAATGCCCATTCGCCGTTTTGGGAAAAAGAGCGTCAGGTAATCACCAATAATCGTTTCATTGAAAATATAGTGGACTCCTCTCTTTACCTTCTCAATGATGGCAGTATTACTCATATTCCAGACAACCCTAAACATAATCCTAGTGCCATCGACTTATCATTCATATCTCCTGAACTAGCTATATCATGTGACTGGCAAATACTTGATGATCCATTAAATAGTGATCATCTCCCTGTTGTCATTTCTCTTGAACGTATGAGACCTGAAACAACCGATGTCACGCATGACAAAGTTCCTAAATATTGTTACAAGTTTGCTCATTGGAATAAATTTTCGTATCTACTTAGTTCATTTAATGTAAACATAGAAAAATCTTGAGAATCAAGATGTCGATACGTTATACGATCATTTTCAGAATGCAGTACACTTTGCTGCAAAAGATTCAATTTCGACTGTAAAATCTGTAAAATCAAAAAAACATTCGGGTAATGTCTGGTGGAATGGTATATGTCAGCAGGCAAAACAAGAAAAAATAGAAAAAAACGAAAGATTACAAAAGAGAAACAAATCCAAAGGAAAAAACAGAAAAAACTACTGGGAAAAAAAAGAGCAAAAAATCACCAAAATAGAATAACTGCACAAGCAAAAAGGCAGTATTGGTCGTCTATATGTCAAAATGAGGTGTCAAACTTTAAAGATATTCAAAAAGTTTGGACACACTAAAAAATGATGAAAAATGGATTTAACCTTCTACATTGTCCAATTAATTTAATAAAATCTGAATTTCCATCAAATTTGATAAAGCTGAAGCCTTTGCAGACTTCTTTGCAAACAACAGTAGCGTTGACAGTTTATCCTCGGACAAGAAAAAACGCTGTGAAACTGAAGAAAAGAAAGACATCTATAATAGCCCTAAACCTACGGAAAATCACTACTTAAATATCGCTATAACACTGCAGGAAGTCCAAGAGTGTATCATGAATCTGAATAAAAAGACATCAGTGGGATTAGATGGCATTTCAAATGAAATGTTAGGTAATATCCCGCAAAATATAATACATTTTCTACATTTGTTTTTCCATGGGGCAATGGAAAAAATGCCCCTGATTTGGAAGGATTCAATTATCATACCAATTCATAAACAAGGAAAACCACTCAAAGATATAAATAGCTATCAACCAATATCATTAACATCTAACACATGTAAATTGATGGAAAAGATGTGTTAAAAAGGCTTATTCATCATGCAACAAAAACAGTTTCATTCCTATCAACCAAGCTGCATTCCAAGCAAGCAGATCTACAACTGAACACCTAGAAAAAATTACAAAACACGTAAAACAACAATTTGCATGATGTAAGAACATTCTCGAATCAGTGGGAACATGTACAATTTTATTCAAGATTTTCTACACTGTAGACATATTCAAACAAAAATGGGAAATACATATTCCAACCCAAGACCCTTACAAATGGGTTTACCCCAAGGTTCAGTAATTTCTCCAATATTATTTAATATTTTAATTTCTGATCTCCCTAACAGTCTTTCTAAAGATATTGAAGTGGCTCAATTTGCTGATGATATATGCTTATGGACAAAAGAGACAATGAAAAAAAATTCATCATCAAGATCACTAAATTACATCAAAATAAAATATCAACATGAACTAAATAAGATCAATAACTTTTTAAATGAGAACGGCCTTTCTCTTTCTCCCAGAAAAACCAAATATGATTCTTTTTATTCTGGTTATGATCCAGGACAACTTCCTACTTTTACGTTGGATGGCATTGTTTTAAACTATGCAAAAAGTATCAAATTCTTGGGTGTTATCTTAAGCAATAAGTTAACTTGGAACACTCATGTTCAATACATTTTAAACAAAGCAAGAAAAAGCTTAAATTTCCTAAAAATGATTAGCAAACAATCTTGGGGACAGAATTCCAAATCATAAACCATTTTAGCAAATGCCCTTATTCGCTCTAGACTAAGTTACGTTCAAGAAGTATTTTTTAATGCACCTCAATACCTTTTAAATAAACTTCAGAGCACTGACTGCAAAGCTTATAAAATTGCCCTTGGGGTACCCACACATACATCTAACTTAGGGACCTATAATGAAGCAGGGATCTTGCCCCTTTCAGAACTTTGGAAAGCTTCTACTTCAAAATTTGTGTCTTAAAGAGCTTTTCACACAACAATTTTTGGTAAGAAGAAATATGTTTCAAATCAGAGAAGTATTTTGGAAAAACATGCCAAAAACATACAGTCAGCAATGTCTATTTACTCATTTTCCTCTGATCTTCTAAAGGATAGCAAAACAGATAAAAATAACGTAGCCCAAAAGCCCACATATTCACCTATTCCAAAATGGGAACACTGTAAAGCCTCTTTGATACTGATTATACAGATGTTTCAAAAAAGGATTGTCCACATATCTTAAGAACATCTGTTTACACTCATTTAGAAACTAAGTACAATCATCATTTGAAAATTTTTACAGATGGCTCAGTGCTAGAAAATAATAACATGGGAGCTGCCTTCATAATCCCTAGCCTCAGAGTAGAAAAGCTCTCTTCTATCTTGGTAAACAGTTATCGATATTCAGTGCCGAATTGCTTGCTATACTTAAACCGTTAGATTTTATTCTAAATTTTCCAATAAAAAGTTCACGAATTTTAATTGGTATTATTCTAAAGCAGCAATCTACTCGATTAAGTCTGCATGTCCTTCTATCCGTGATATGATATTTGAAATTCATCACACTATTCACCTTTTATCATGCAAGGCATTACTGTCACTTTTTGTTTGGATCCCCTCTCATTGTGGTATAGTACCCAACAAGCGTGTAGATCAACTTGCATGAAAAGCAGCTCAAAAATGTCAGTTACGCAATACCACTCAAAGTTCCCTTAGATTTGAATGAATGTTTTTCAATTATAAATTCAACGTCAAGAGAAAAGGTAAAACCTCATTGATGAACTCAGACATTCAATATTATCACAACTGCATAAAATTTAGTGATGGGTACAATTAGAAAATGTTCAATCAAGTCTCAAGATTGAAAGCTTAATCCATAGATTCCGTTTGAACACAAAACAAAACATTGTCATAATGCTAAATATATGTGTGGGAAATCCTTAAATGTCAGTCATTTGCTGATTCAATGTCAAAGAGCAAGAGAGTCCCTAAGACATTCGGGTATTGATGGTTATTCTGATGGATCAACTTCATTGCCTTTACCATATATTTTAAACAATTATTCTGTTCTTGACTCAGTTTATAAGTGTTTGTTAAACAGTTCAATTGGCCCTTATCTGTAGATCTTATCACTTCTCACTTAAAATTAAGGTGGAAGAGGGATGGGGGATAAGGGAGGTGGGGGGAGGAAGAGGAGGGGATGTCATATCTTATCGTTAATCTATTGATACACTTCATCACTTACATACTTCATTTACCCACACATAAACTGTCTGAATCACTATAAAGGAGGACATTAAACTGACGACGACGCACGCACGCATGCACGCACCCATGCACACATGCATGCATGAATGCATGCACGCACACACTCATGCACGCACACACACATGCACGCATGAACACACACACACATGCACCCACACACTCACACACACACACACACATACACACACACACACACACACACACACACACGCACACACAGAGAATGAGACAACAGTAAATGAAACTACGACTATCATAACAAACTTCCATACAATGATGTATCCATGATTACAAAAGCACAGAGCAAAGAATATTACAAGAATTGTGTGTGTGTAAGTGATGGGGAGAAATGGAACCAAGACCATGTGAACAACAGAACAAAATGAGTGGGAAAAATTACAAACTATACAACTGAGAAAATATTTCACTGTCTAATCTTAGTCATTCAGAAAAAAAAAAAATTCAAATAAAAACTTAAATATGCAAAAGTTATTCCAAAGACAACATGAAATACAGACCACATTTTTGTACAATAAAATGAAAATGGAAATACACAAACAAGAAAATAATAAAATATTTCTGTAAATAAATGAAAGTGCTAAAAATGAGTAAATAAATAATTTAAGAACTACTTGACTACATAACTAACCCAGAACACACACAAAAATAAGTTTAACAAAAATTATTCAACCATTTAATCAAATCCTTGACTGATTAATGAACTGACTGATTGCTTGCTGTTTACTGACTGCTTTATAAATCAATTAATCAATCAATAATCAATTAATCAATCAATAATTAATTCATTAACACAGTAACTGATTGTCAGGCATTGGTTGTCTGCCCTTTTTGGCTTATCGTTGTATTTTTGTTACGTTTTTACTCAAAGTCACACCAACCAGACTGAGACCCCATTCCCCCCATGAAAAGGGTGTGGTGGGACAGACACCCCATTTGGCAACTTGGCCCTGGCAGAGTGGTATGGGAGCTTCTTCAAGTCCCAGCATCTTACCACCCTGCTGTCATCACCCAACCAGCAGCCATATGTACGTCCGCAGGTCCAGGGAGTTTTTGCTGTGTGGGAAGATGGCCTTTAGGGTTCATTGAATTCAAACTTTTGGCGTTATTTTGCGTTTTTGATCCTTTCTTTTTCAAACTGTCAAAATTATTCATCACACGAAAAATTATTATTTTACAGTGCTTTAAGTCAACTGATTCAAAATTCTCCTTCTCCAATCTTCAAACAACATACAAATGGGGAAAAATATAAAATTCATGCTAATGAAAAGGGACTTGGACAGACACTGTGTTTTCCAGCCTCACACTCTTGCCTTTAGCAGTCAACATCAGCATCAGTGGGACACCTTGGCCCAATCCTCCTCTGAGGAAGGAGTTCCTTTTCCCCTCCCTATACAGCTTAACTGTCCTGGGGGAGTTGGTAAACCAGTCATGTGACTTAGTGTGACACTAAGAGTAACATGTGCATGTGATAAATGGGAGCAGCAAGGAGTGTATTGTTGTAGTCTGGGGGAACTAAACGACTTTCTCTTTGTAATGATCTGAATCAGTTTTCAACCTTGAAAAGGACCTGTAGTGTCCACCTTAAACTGTTGGAATTTTTATTTCTGCAGTTGTGCCACAGGAAAAAAATGTTAAGTTTTTGAATTCTTAGGCCAGGACTGTGTAACCCTGATGATTGATCTCTGAGAAAGGGAGTCTCTGTTCTTCTAATTTGAAACTCTGCCTTTAACCAGCTAGGAGCTGGACGTGATCCTGAAGTGTTTGACCTTGAGGGCCTGAGGTGTTTGACCTTGAGGGCATCAAGCGCTAGAAAGTTGGAAGATTCACCCTAGTTTAGTTTGTCCTTTACTGATTCTTCTCAAGAGGGAAAGTTACAGGAATCATGGAAAACTTTGACACTAACTGTTTTCTGTCCCTTTGAAAAGCTCTTTTTAGCATGATAAGCTTTCGTGATCTGAGCAATTTCTTCTCTTTTTCTTTATCTTTTGGTTGTCTACCCAATGGTGGAAAGTAATTCCACCTTGGGTGGAGAGTGAGTTTATTACTGTGTGTGCATTGTACCTTGACAAGTGCAATAGACAGCTTTGTTATGTGTTGGACATGGTCTCCCAATTTCCGAATGTAGCCCCTGCCACTCCCCCCCCCCCTCCCCCCCCCCTGATTAAAAGCTACAGAAACACCCTCCAGGGTATTCAGGCTCCTGAGTCCACCAAATGGTGACCCTCTTTCAGGCCCTTTTCCTGTTTGTGTAAGAGTGAATAGAACTGAAAAGGTTCATTGACTTAAATTGTGTGTGAAGCTGTGGTGTCAAATGTGTTTGTGTCCAGCTGTGTTATGAGTGTGAGATCCTCATTGAGAATTCTGTTTGTGTTCTCTCCCTTCACCTATCAGACTGCCCTGTCCCTACACCCCAAATGCAAGCTGACAGGCAATGTGCAACACTGGTCAACAGAAATTACTTCAAAAAAAAAAATTCAAAACTACACAGAATAACAGGAGCTCTTACAAATGTTCAAAAATCACAAATGTTCATGGTATACTCTCATGTGGTCATTTCCTGGCTGTATAGAAGGAAAGAAGAGTAGACTTGTGGAAAATCCTTGATGTTCATTCTCAATGTTTGGTTAGCTCAGAGGAAATATAATATCATACATTATTTTTCAATGTAAATCTCTATATATTCAGTATTTTTCAATGTAAAATCTCTCTCTATATATTTAGTATTTTTCAATGTAAATCTCTCTCTGTATATTTGCTTAATCATCTTTCTTTCTTTCCCTCTCATCTCTTTTCTTTGTGTTTTTCTCTTTCTTTCCCCTTTCTTTCTCCTTCTGTCCTTTTTTCTCTGTGCTTGTTAGTCTTTTTCTCTTTCTTTGTCTTCTTCACTAACTTGTCTTTTCTTTGTTTTTGTAACTACTTACTTTATATGCTTACTAAACTTTTCACATATGTTTTTCCCTACTGTGTAATTTCTCTTTCCAGATTATGCTTGCCCACTGCTGTGCAAATAATCATTTCTTTGCAAATGAGACGCATTTTAAAACACTGGGATTTCAAACAACAGAACATACACACAAAATACAAATGAAATGTGTAAATAAATGCAAAATCCCATGAAGAAACAAAGAAAAAAGCAAATAACTGTGCAAATGCAAAGACAAGATCACAGTAAAAAGCCAGCATCCAAGCACCAATGACAACAGCCACATAATCAGCATGCTATGTTCTGAAATAAAACCCAAAGCAAAATGTTACCCAGTATAGCTGATGTTCCTTTCAGCTTCTTTCTCTCTGAATAACAACAAAAAACATACACGAGTTCCCTAAAATGCATGGAAATGAATCTCCTCATCCTCACTAACTCAGACAATAGGGCTTTTTTTTTCCATGCCCCGAGTACAAAACGCACTTAGCACATCAAAAGAACCTTTAGCAACATGGGATGAGTAGCCTTGTGCAACAATTCTTTACAGAGATCCTTGATGGATACCAAAAACATACACAGAATAAAGCAATGGCTGGTGCTACATTGTTAAGACATGTTCTTCACAAGGAAAGAAGCCCAAACTTCATATAGAAAATATAATGTAACCATACAGTTACAGTTTTCATTAAAACAAAGTTGTTTTAGAAACAGCACCGAGGCTGTTGGGCTGCGTTGTTCTGTGCTCTACTTACCTTCTCCTGCTTCAGCTGCCTCTCTTATCTGCTTCTGCAGCTCATCCCGGTACTGCTGCTTCTGCCGACGCTTGGCCTCCTCTGTGGAATAGGGACCTGACACACACAGGCATAGGTTTGTGGTTTATTTTCTTTGTTCACAAACTTGTACACACTATGCAACACACAGGTAACCATTTTGAACACTTTGATAAGCAGAACAGGCATGCTGAAATTAGGGGGGGGGGGGGGGGAGGGGGGAGGGATGTGCAAACAGAGATTACACCCAAAATTTCAACTCTAAATGTAAAATATGTATCTTCAAAAGTGTTTGGCTACATGTAATAATACGCTATTTTACATCTTAGTTTATAACTTTACACAGGCCATTTGGGGGCAGTATTCCATCTCTTTCAAACAAGCAGGGTGTTTCTGAATCATAAGTTCATCATGTGCCTATGTCCATCCTAAGATGTACACAATGATGTCATGAAAGACCCTCAAGAAAAGGGGAAAATTCCCATCCACGTGAGAGAGAAAAAAACTTGGTGCTTGAGGCCAGTCCTGACAGAAATCTCCCCATCCTTAGTTGGTTCATTGTAGAGAACCTGAGAATCTATCCAGTTGTATTCCAGGAGTCTGTGTTTTATGTCAGTTACGTAAGGAAATGTTTATCACCCACAAACAAGACTCAGTGTTGTGGATTTTTTGTTATTCGTTATTCATTTTCTTCTTCTTCTTCTTGTTTTTTGGTTTGTTTGTTGGGCTTTTTTTTTTTTTTTCTTTTTTTTTTTTTTTGGGGGGGGGGGGTACTGTATCTATCTCTCCTCCAAACAAACTAGTTCAGGTGCTGTATCTCCTTCAAACAGACCATTTTGTGTGCAGTATCCACTTCAAACAAGTTATTTCTGGAGCAGTATTTCCTTCAGTCTGGCCATTTTTTCAACAGTACCTGCTTCAGACATGTCCTTTCTGATACAGCATGTGTCTGCTTCAAACTGGCCACTTTTTGTGCAATATCTATTGGCTTCCATCAGCCATGTTTGCCACAAATTTACCAAATCTTCTTCTGTTCAGTAAACTGCCTGCTAAATGCCTTCTGCTAAGCAGAAAAACACTTTCCAGGAAGGTGTAGAGCCATGTCTGAAGAACATAGCAAAAAGATCTGGCTTTTCATCCATCATTAAAAACAAGTTTACAAAAAATTTCCCCCACAACACCATCTTTATACAGGTCACCAGAACACACCTTCTGATTTCCCCTTCCAGGTTATTTAATCTGAGAACTCTTGAAGTAAATTCCTCTGTATTGCGCACATCATCAACATGCTAAATTTTACATCACAGTGTTTCATCATCAAAGCCTTTCTTTCCTTTTCACACACACACACACACACACACACACACACACACACACATTCTCTGACTCACTCATCCATTCACATTACACCACTGAAAAACAGAAAAAAATTACAGTGATGCTCATAAATATTAGTATATGCTTATAACTAACAATTTACAGAGTATGTATACAGTGATGCTCATAAATATTACTATATGCTTATAACTAACAATTTACAGAGTATGTATACAGTGATACTCATAAATATTACTATATGCTTATAACTACAAATTTACAGAGTATGTATACAGTGATACTCATAAATATTAGTATATGCTTATAACTAACAATTTTACAAGTATGTAATATGTACAAGAAACAATGAAAAAGTAAAAGAACAAAAAGATAACATGAAAGACTGTGAATCTAAATGATGAATAGTGGTATGTGTAAATCTTCTCATTACAAATTGAAAGATGTGTACCACAAAAACTGACACATGCAAAACATAAATGAGCAACAAACAGAGAAAAAGCTACTGTATACTTCAGCCATAAAAACTATTACTTACAATAAAAATAAAAGGCGGCTCTGCGGTGTTAAAGTTCAAAGACACTGGTTCCTGGTCCTGACCAGAACATCCCAGGATCACTGGGGGCATCCGCACCAGCAAATGCCAGGTCACAGAATAATCATGTAAAGGTAGAAGAAAAAATGCTCCCATTTTCCAGGGGGTGGGGTAGGAGGGTTGGAGTGAAATAGGGAAGGGGAATAGAGAACAGGGGGTAAAGATGAGGGGTAACATGGGGTATTACTTAAGGGATATCTGCCCTCTCACCTTCCATTCTCTTTCAATTGCACTACGAGCATTACTGCCCATTCCAATAAGACTATACACAGCCACACTCAGGCTATCGTGTCACAGCCCCAGCACTCCAAAGGGAGCAGCCACTATCAGCTGTTCATGGCACAACCCCTAAGGAACGTGTGGTTATTGTTGATCCCCTCACAAGGAAGGCAGCCACACTCCACCTCCAACAGACTGAACTGGTTTCCAGGAGATGGACACTGTGGCCGCAGATGACCACAGCGGAACACAATGCCCATGGAGCACACAGCAGACTGCAGGCCTCAGGGTTCCGCTACTGTCAGAACCTGATGCAGCTTCACACCACAGCTACTTCAAAGTGGAATCGACTAAAACAATCACCAGAATATTTAAAGTACTTCAGTAAGTCCAGCTGACTTTTTTTTTCTTAATAATACGAACAAGACAACACACTACTTAAGCTTTGTGATACCAAATTTAGAAAAAAATAACATGATTTACAAAAAAAAGAACATAAGCACTGAAAAAAAAAAGAAAAAAAACCAATGCAAAGGTGCAGCATTCATACTGGCATTGCACCCCTGACTGTGGTAACCCAGTTCCTGGATCAGTCACCAGTGACCACTGTTCTGCTCTGCTTTCCTTTCCCCATGCAAGGCAGAAAGTTTTTCAATGAGCTAATATGCAAACTGTAGTAAAAGGAAATAAGTTCCATAATCACAAGATGAAAAAAGATTCAAATCCCTGTAAACACTACGTAAATTTAGGTAATGACATAAAAACTGATTGAAAAAAAAAACAAAAAAAATTAAACCCTGAATCTCAAATGAAAATATGCAATGTGCTATAATATTGCTCATGGTGTTGCCATTTCTACAGTGACCTATACCCCTCTGATTGTGTGGCAATCAGCACAAGCTATCATCACTTTTGATGAGGCTGTCTACCACTCACAGCTCAAAAATCATCCACTGTTAACCTACAGTGCAGCTCTCACTGCAGGTATTAGTGTGGCCAAATTTGACTCAATGTGTCCAATACCCCGCATCACTATCAAAAGGAAAAAAATCAACATCTAGATAGAAGTGCATCACTGACAAAGAAATTGTTCTGTGGGGGGAAAAAAAAAAGAAAAAAACGTGGCATAAATCATCAATTCTGTTGCTAAAAAAACAAACAAACAAACAAACTTAAGAAGAATTGCCATTTTTTTTGTTTTCATAAGAGTTACTGAACAGACCAGCGCTACAAGACTCTCCACATATCCTAGCAGCAGAAATTGATCTGCCAATCAATAGTGATCCACCAACCAGGGAAGACATTGTCAGTGCTATCAAGAAAATGAAGAATAGAAAGGCAGCAAGCCCAGACGCAATTCTTGCAGAAAAACACTAAAAGCTGACATCAATACCACAGCAGACATACTTCAACCACTTTTTGAGAAGATATGGACATACGAAGAGGTCCTTACAGACTGGAAAGACGGACGCACCATTAAATTACCAAAGAAGGGAAATCTCAGCAACTGCGGAAACTATAGTGCCCTCACTCTCCTGTCAGTACCAGGTAAGGTCTTCAAGAGGATTCCTGTAGAGAGAATAAAGGATGAAGCAGACAAAACACTTTGGGGCTAACAAGCAGGCATCCGGAAAGATCGCTCCAGCACAGACCAGATTACCACGCTAAGGATCATCATGGAACAAACTTTAGAATGGAACACTTCACTCTACATAAATTTTGTGGACTTTCAGAAAGCCTTTGACAGCTTGCACAGAGACAGCTTGTGGCAACTACTACAGCACTATAGAGTCCCAGCAAAGATCACCAATTTGATTCAGAAATCCTATGAAGGGATAGCATGCCAGGTGGTTCATGCAGGACAGATAACACATTGATTTGAGGTGAGGACCGAGTTCCATCAAGGTTGCCTACTCTCACCATTCCTGTTCCTTCTGGCCATTGAACTGGGTGATGAAGAGGACGACAGAAGAAGAGAGGAATGGCATACAGTGGACACTCTGGACCCAGCTCGACGACCTGGACTTCGTGGACGATCTGGCCCTGCTCTCCTATACCACACAACAGATGCAGGACAAAACATCAGACCTGTCAACCTTTGCAGCAAAGGTCGGCCTTGCCATCCACCTGCAGACAACCCAAATACTAAAAATTAACCCAGTCAGTCCAGACCCTGTGATGCTATATGGAGCCCCACTGGAAGAAGTCAGCAGCTTCATCTATCTGGGCAGTGTAGTCAACCAGCAAGGGGGAACTGATACCGATGTGAAAACCAGAACAGGAAAAGCAAGAGCAGTCTTCATCACTCTGAAAAACATTTGGAAATCTCGACTAATCACCACCAGGATGAAAATCCGCCCCTTCAATTCAGACATCAAATCTGTCCTCATATATGGATCAGAGACCTGGCGAACTACAAAGACCACCATTCGAAAACTGCAGACGTTCGTAACAGCTGCCTTTCAAAAGATCCTCCACATCTATTGGTCAGAAACAATCAGCAACAAAGAGCTGTGAGAAAGAAGTAACCAACTGCCGGCAGAGCAAGACGTCCGTAAAAGAAGATGGCGGTGGATAGGACATACTCTCTGAAAGCCCCTGGACAACACCACCAGAAAAGCCCTGACCTGGAATCCTCAAGGCAAAAGGAAGTGAGGAAGACCAAGAACCCACTGGAGGTGGGACCTGGAAGCAGACACCAGGTGGATGGGTTACAACTGGGGCAAAATAGAAAAGATTGCCCAGTGCTGTAGTCATTGGCGCGCAGTTGTTGATGACCTATGCTCTGGCAAGAAGATATGGACATGCTCTGGTAAGATGGCAGTGCAGAAAAGATATGTTTGCCAATGCACCTACAATACGCATTTGTATAATATAACAAAAAATTAGCTTGCAATGAAACTGAAACATTCATGCATGCCAATGATGACAGAGATCAATCTAAGTGCTCCAAAATTTGTAGCGTGGACAAAAATCAATACAAACCCTGTGACTATTGGTGTACCATCATGCAAATGGAATAATTAATGTCTGCCTATAAATTCATAGCTAGTTCATAGCTAGAGAGCCATCAATGAAAGACTCAGTCAGCAAGCACCTCCCACTAAAGAAGAAATGAATGACCATGTAAAGGTACTTGGCAGCAATAGCTCTCAAAATCTTTCCAATCTTTCAGAGGAGGTAACAATTTTAAGTACAGTAGTCCTTGCCAGCTCATCTGTCAATGTTCTCTAAGCTCTGTAAGCAGTCTATTGGTATGAAAAAGGTAGTTCCCAGCTCCAAATGATAATGCCCTGGTATACCTTGGCAATCAGGTATGATAATAAAAGAGAGGACTGTGTGGCCTTCGTCTGTGGCCACACCACGACCTGTGATGTACGCTGCAGATTGTGGACTCAGCACAATGAAAAGAATGTCACCAATTACTGTTGAGACAGCCACACCACAAGTGACAGTCATATAGGTACAGCTTGTGGTGAACAACAGTAACATTACAACTATTTATCACTTCTCACCACCAGCAGACAGCTATCGCTCATGGTGTTGCCGTTTCTACAGTGACCAATATCCCTCTGATTGTGTGGCAATCAGCACAAGCTATCATCATTTTTGATGATCCACCACTCACAGCTCAAAGGTCATCCACCATTAACCTACAGCCCAGCTCTCAGTGCCGGTAATAGTGTGGCCAAAGTCTTCATGAAAACAGTGGTATTTCAGTGGATAGTGACTTCCTGGGAGAGCTGAGAAACACTGGCCCTTGGTTAAAGTCTTGCAGACAGCAGGTTCTTCTCCCTCCTCCTCTCTCTAGACCTCAGCTGGCGAGTAGAATGTTACGTTTAAAATGAGACTATAAACTCAGGTCTCGCACACAACATACACCTAATGCATATAATAGAACACATGGCAACTCAGGTTCTGTCCTTGGGAAGATTCCACTGAAAAAATCCACTTAAACAGGAAAACAAAATCAGATGTAGAGAGAAAAGACAACGACAACAAAGATACTGGACTATGATGCCACCAGTTTCTCCAGGACCAGCCCAAATTTGATGAAGAGAGATTTGTCATGACAAAACAATCCTAACCTGACAAGGATGCTGAGCATTTTGCAATGGTATGCTCAAGTGATGCTGACATGAATGTCATGACAAAAGCTACAACTCAAGGAAATCTGCGCAAAAAAAAAAAAACCTGGTAAGGTGTAAATCAGAATATGTTAATCTACACATGTCACGTAACAGGATTTTATTGAATTTGTTAAACATGACTGACGCTTAGTCCATATAAGTAAGTAACCAAACGAATGGATCCATGTTTCTTGGCTTCTCAGTCTCTATGTACATTGGGCATCACGGCTATATATATATATATATATATATATATATATATATATATATATATATATATATATATATATATAGTTTTGTTAGTTTTTATCCTTTCTCATTACAGAACTCTAAAAACTGTTCAGAAAAAAAAGATTGCTTGACAAAAAAACATATTTTACAAACAACCATGCATCACCACCAGAACAATTCCAACAAATCAATCCCCCACGCTTTCACTACCCAAATCTACATTCCACAGACTGATTTTAAAACTAAAAAGGGAAACAAAAGAGAACTGAATCTGTGCATGAACTACCTGCCATAGTTTAAAAAACGCCTGCATACAAAACAACAGAAATAATGATTAGTGGTGCAAACAGACCCCAGAATGACACCAAGAATTGCCAAGGTACAATCTCCCCAATGCATGAAGATAAACAACATACCACTCTGGGACGGCACAGCTCTGGAAGTGCCGCCCTCTGAATCTGAAAGCAAGGTACTGTTACAAGCCAGGATTCTCAAAGGCCAGCAACTCTGTGACAGGTATTCACCTAAAGCCTTAGACTTGTGACTGCCTTACAATAATAAGATGATCGCTTAGATGAGTATGTTAGCCGAGTGGTTACAGCACTCAATTTTCATTCCATAAATTGCAGGTTCAAGCTTCAGCAATGCCTGGTCTGTAAAAAGGGCAAAGTAGGCTTTTTCCAGTTTTCTGGGTCAACATATGTGTAAACATGTTAAAAGGTGAACTCCCCTGTATGATAATACACACAGAAAATATCACTTTCAAGATCCAGTCATCTGTGTCAACATCAGGTGGGTTATACTTCATTGTTTTTGTTTCTATTGTCACACTGTATAGCCCAGCCAACCACACAAGACATTTTTCAGGGTCATCAAACTCATAAATAACATCCTGAATAGAAACAAACAACAAAAACAATGACAAAGCTGAACTTTGGACATCATTATGGCTGATAAAACAGGACCGTGCAGACAGTGCCAGGCATTCCTCTTGATTTCTCACCACTGGTTAAAAATATGAAATATTAAGAAATACTTAAAAGCAAAAAACAAAAAACAAAAAACAAAAAAACAATCAAGAGCCATATACGCAAATAAATACCGGAGAAGGCCCACTGGCCACTCTGATTAGTAAATATAATTTTCACTTCCTATCATCTATGCTCTGTGTGTATGTGTGTGTGTGTGTGTGTGTATGCAAGTGTACATATCCCTGTACTGTCTGTGTACATTTTAAAAAGCATTCTTCAAACTGCACAAGTGCATATGTTCCATAATAACTACGAGTCAGCTAACACAATCTGCCATCACTCATCATCAGTGTCACTGTTCTTACAGTCTGCCATCACTCATCATCAGTGTCACTGTTCTTACAGTCTATCACTCATCATCAGTGTCACTGTTCTTACAGTCTGCCATCACTCATCATCAGTGTCACTGTTCTTACAGTCTATCACTCATCATCAGTGTCACTGTTCTTACAGTCTGCTATCACTCATCATCAGAGTCACTGTTCTTACAGTGTATCACTCATCATCAGTGTCACTGTTCTTACAGTCTGCTATCACTCATCATCAGTGTCACTGTTCTTACAGTCTGCTATCACTCATCATCAGTGTCACTGTTCTTACAGTCTGTTATCACTCATCACCAGTGTCACTGTTCTCTGTCTGCTATCACTCATCATCAGTGTCACTGTTCTTACAGTCTGCTATCACTCTTCATCAGTGTCACTGTTCTTACCGTCTTCCATCACTCATCATCAGTGTCACTGTTCTTACAGTCTGTTATCACTCATCACCAGTGTCACTGTTCTCTCTGTCTGCTATCACTCATCATCAGTGTCACTGTTCTTACAGTCTGCTATCACTCTTCATCAGTGTCACTGTTCTTTACGTCTTCCATCACTCATCATCAGTGTCACTGTTCTTACAGTCTGCTATCACTCATCATCAGTGTCACTGTTCTTACAGTCTGCTATCACTCATCATCAGTGTCACTGTTCTTAGAATCTGCCATCACTCATCATCAGTGTCACTGTTCTTACAGTCTGCTATCACTCATTATCAGTGTCACTGTTCTTACAGTTTGCTATCACTCATTATCAGTGTCACTGTTCTTAGAATCTGCCATCACTCATCATCAGTGTCACTGTTCTTACAGTCTGCTATCACTCATTATCAGTGTCACTGTTCTTACAATTTGCTATCACTCATTATCAGTGTCACTGTTTCTTAGAATCTGCCATCACTCATCATCAGTGTCACTGTTCTTACAGTCTGCTATCACTCATCATCAGTGTCACTGTTCTTACAGTCTGCCATCACTCATCATCAGAGTCACTGTTCTTACAGTCTATCACTCACCATCAGTGTCACTGTTCTTACAGTCTATCACTTATCATCAGTGTCACTGTTCTTACAGTCTGCCATCACTCATCATCAGTGTCACTGTTCTTACAGTCTATCACTCATCATCAGTGTCACTGTTCTTACACTCACAGTCTGCCATCACTCATCATCAGTGTCACTGTTCTTACAGTCTGCCATCACTCATCATCAGTGTCACTGTTCTTACAGTCTGCCATCACTCATCATCAGTGTCACTGTTCTTACAGTCTATCACTCATCATCAGTGTCACTGTTCTTACACTCACAGTCTGCCATCACTCATCACCGCTCATTCCGACACCCTGTCCACAACCACGGCCCGGTTGGCCCCACCGCAGCCCCGGCACCGGCAATCCACAGGCAGCAGCCAATGTCAAGCCGTCAAGAGGCAACCCACCGGAGGAGACAGTGCACTGCTGCCGAGTCACTTCGGTGGTGTTCAGTGGCGCCTGTTCTGATCTAACATACGCAGGACACCACCTACTAAGCCCCCTACTGACGACAATAATTGCTTAGTCGCGGAGCCGGCGTGAGTGAGCTCTCCCTCCGGAGGGCGCCACCACGTCCGTCCAACGACAACCCCCATGGACTCGCCGATACCGGTGACCCCGACGGAACCAAACCAAGCCACAGACGCGGAGAGGACATCGAAATGAGGTCACCATGAGAGCAGGGCATGAAGGGCCAGAATTTGAGAATTTTTTTTTTTTTTTTTTTTTTTTTTTTTTAATGCTGATCGATGAGAATGAGGATGATTATGATGATGCTACGGATTTCCATTTCGGTCTGAGACTACATGACAGGGCTGTACTCTACGCTTCTTTCATAATATATCCCGGCGTCAACCAGGCCCGAGAGATACAGACACCTGCAGTGTTGGTCAGGAAATTTGAGCAACACTCTCAATCTATTTTGCCTCGCAAACCCCCCTTTTCTGCATCCCTTTTTTCCTATTTTGCTCTGAAACCCCCGATTTTACAAAAATAATAATGATAATATTAAAAATATTAAGGATTTTAAAGGGGGCTTGCAAAATAAATGTGGTGAGTTTGAACCCACATATTTACATTCTCTCTGGCTCAATCATAAAAAAATTATACATCAGTACACTAACCATTGCAGTAGATGCATCATTCAGCTTTCAAGCCAGACTTGTAAAAACTCCCTAGAAAAATACCTAAATCCCCCAATAAAAAGTGGTATAAAAGTAAGTATATGGTCAGCCCGTCATATGTCTTGTTATCAAAATCAATTAAATTTTGCGATTTACTGCGCAAACTACTGGCTGTGGTGTGTTTCATATGCAAACCATTTAAAAACACCCCAATCTCTTAGTAAGGTCAGTATATAATTTTCATGTTTATTACCAGTATAGACGTATACTAACTGAACTACAAGTAGCCCTCCCCAACGATCGATCTTTTGATCCATTTAACAACCCAATCAACAGGAATGCATATGAAAAAAATCTGCAATAAATTTAACATTAACCCTTCAATTGATTTAGACAAAAGTTAGACCATAATCACAGGTTGGGCACATTGTATTTGTGGGGTGAACACAGAGAATATGATTATGATTACTGGCCTGGGCACACCTCTTTTATGGCAAACGCACAAGTTTAGATTGGGGTCAATAGAACAAAAACACCCTAATGCCTGGACAAGATTTATCTTAGATGAAAGTAAAGGCCTAACAATGCCTGGAGTGCAAAGACTTAATGACTCCATACGGACATACATTTGGTGTTTATTAGGAGCGCAAGCACAAACCAAGTCTAGCATAGTGGATCACTCTACAGGCTTTGATGCAAGAAAACAATATTTGGCTAATTTAGAAGATGCTATTGACTCCGCTGTTGATTTGCCTTCCAGCATAGAAAGATACCAAAATGTTCTTGCACATGCTAGGTGGACTTTGTTGTAGGCCATGGATTATACATGCTACCCTCTGACCTTAGACTACAAGTTGGCATGATACAGAATTATAATAATGAAATCCTCATTGCTGGAGATGACCAAAACTGAGACACAATCAAGGCTTAAACACAAGGCCAGCACCATCTATTTAAAAAAAAAATATCTAGCTCTGAACAACCAGAAAGCGACCCAGCACCAGTTACAGAAAGCAGCCCACCATCAAAAAGCAGCCCACCAGCACCTGTTAATATACCCCACCCTGACAGACACACTAGTGAAAAGACAGCTCTTGTTGTGTTTTTAACTTTTACTGGTTTGGCTATACTTTATTTCACTAAAAATTAAACCAGCAGCCAGCACCCCCAATGTCCACAGAGAGTCAGCCATATAACCAGCCACTTTACCTATAGCAGACAAAACCCAACTAACAACACTGCCCAATATACCAGGCAGAGAATCAAGTGCTTTAGCAGCTAATTTCTTTAATAAGTTTGACAGGTGGTGTAAGTGTTTTCTAATCCAGCTTTTACCAGGGGTTGAGGTGCTGGAGGCACTACTGGTCCTGTTGGTGCACTGCCAGTTAGTGCATAAACGAGTGTAGAGATAGCAAACCCAACAGCTGTTAGTATACTAACTATTGTAATCCCCTGCTCTCTGAACAGGGTCCTTATTCTTTCTACTAATGTAGTGTTTTCATAAAGTATTTTGTTTATAGAAAATCACAACGCCACTCTTCTTATATTTCGGCCACATGGCCTTTTTCAAGAGAAAAAAAAAAAAAAAACAATACAACTACGTGATGTCCATCTTTGGCAACCGGTCAGAGCAAAGAATTGACGTCCAACCACCAGTTGCAAAATCTTATATTCTGACGGGTTTTTCCATGAAATGGAACAATAATGTTGAAATGGACTAGGAATCTCTGCACAAATGTTGGAAAATCAAACAGGACGCATCACTTTCACTTACTGAAGTAACAACGCAGGTGTGCACGAAAAAAATCCTTCAACTGAACGCTGAAATTACTTCATGTGAACTCTCACGGACTCTGAAACATGCGTGTATAAAGACAACTGCAAACAATTAGAAAAGTCGCGTATGAGGTCGATCAAAGACATATTTTTTAGGACGTCAATTCTTTGCTCTGACCACTTGCAAAGATGGACATCACGTAGCTGTATTGTTTTTGTTTTGTTTTTTCTCTTGAAAAAGGCCACGTGGCCGAAATATAAGAAGAGTGGCATTGTGATTTTCTATTACGTTTTCTTCCCTTTGGAGGACTATTGCTTTTGATTTTGTTTATAGTTTCTCTGATTCTGTTTGTTTGTGATGCTAGCTGTGTCCTATTAGTAGAAAACAATTCTAACCTAGCTGATCTTTCTAGCATTAAATCCTGTATTTTCTGCTGTATTCTAGCTTTTTCCTCTTGCCCTAAATTGTTATCATCTGCTTCAGCCAGTTTATTTTTTCTTCTTCTATTTTTCTATCCAGTTCACCAAGTTTTGCCACACTGTTTGTTAGTTCACCCCTTACAGTCTTTCGAGCGGCATTAAGACCATGATTTCACGCACAGGCAATGGAGAATCATCAGTTGTTTTTAATGCTGTCTCCTCACTTAAACTTGTTTCAATTTCTGCTATTAATTCATCTGCTTGTTGACTTAATTCTTGAAGAGGGATGTTTTGCATTTCAGATTCTGTTGGCAACTCTCACTCCAAGTTCTGTAAAAGACTGACAACCTCAGGCCTTAGACATGAAATATTTAATTGTTCTTGGTCGGCAATAGGGAGGTCTCTAATAATTGTGCTCTTACTTAAAAAACTGGGTTGGGTCTGGTTTTGTAGTAACTCTTACACAGTCTCCTTTACTAGTCCTTAAATACAAATATATTTTCTTCTTCAAAATCGTTAGGATCAACTACTTCTGGTAGCTCTCGTCCTATGCTTCTACAGAATGATTGAATTCGTTGTCGCAATAGTTCTTGACGTTGTCTAGCGAGTGAAGAACCTGCTCCTTCAAGTTCTTGACATTGTCTAGGGAGTGAAGAACCTGCTCCTTCAAGTTCTTGACGCAATGAAGAGAGTGAAGGACTTGCTTCTTCATCTTCTTCTCTCTCTTCAGCAGGATCAAGCACGTCATAATCTTCATCCATATTTATTATATTTTTTTTTATATTTTATAAAAAATGAACTCATACGGCTGCGATCTTGATCCATACAGAAAAGTGAAAGAACCTATGGGCGTAAAAGGCATAAGACAGACTGTGCTTGTTATAAATAATCCATCAACAATCCAGACCAATCAAGGGATAACAGTCAGATTCCCTGATCTTGGTGCTGATGATGTTATAATGCCAGGCACGACTAAATTATCATTTAAAACAGATATTAATTCAGTAGATCCTAATGCTACTGTTGTTGCCAACTTGGGCAGGGCTATTGTTAAATCTATGATAATCAAACTGGAGGGCAGAGAAGTCTTCTCACTAAATAACGCAGACATTTTTGCTCTCTATTCTGATCTAAGGCTGCCCAAAGGAGAAAAAAAAGATAAAATTTACCAGGGAATACAGGGCCCAAACGGCCTTAAAACACAGGCTGAATGCTGGGGATGTGAAGAAAAATAAAAAACAGACCAGGCAGTAGCACTGGCATTTGGCAATAGATTTTGCATTCCTCTAGATTTTGAACTGTTGAAGACGCATCAGCCATATTACCAAGGCGCACTAAGAGACAAAAACTTACTTATGAATTGACATTTGATACTAGCGAGTCTGTTATTCTATGCGAAGATCCTGAAGCCAAATACGCAGTCAGTGACATCTCTCTTGAGTTTGATGTTGTTACTAACTCTGGACTGGCTAGAACAGTCTTAAACCATTATAAAAGTAAAACAGTTATCTACTTTGAAAGAATTGTGCACCACATTACAGAGAATAAGAACAAACAAGACACAGTCTGGAAGATGGCTCTAAGTTATTCTCTCAGGTCGTTAAAAGGAACTTTGTTGTTGTTTATTGAAGACACAGCTGCTTTTCACAGAGAAAGTGAGATGTTTTATAATTCAAAAATTGAGCAGTTGTCTTGCACAGCAGATGGCAAGCCTGTTCAGTTGTATTCAGCCAGACTTTTACCTCACCAACACTTTGATGAAATAGGAAGTTGTTCGCCGGAGAAAGACAAACAAATCCTACTGCTGATCTTGTGTGTAAAAAAACTTCACCTTCATGATGTAAAACTCAAAGATTATTTAACAAGAAAATATGGGCTGTGGCTGGATTTTAGATCAACATATGACAACAGATTGCATGGAAGTGGAAGAAGGGTAGGAGTAGAAGGCATAAACATACAGATTAACAAGAAAGCAGAGGAGAAGGGCAAGTTAAAAATGCACATTTTTGTGGTCTGTGATGCCCAGTTAAACATTGAAGAAAACAGGCTAAAAGAAATAACCTATTAAAATAGATGGATGAAACAGACTAAAAGAAATATAACCTATTAAAAATAGATGGACAGTTTGAACTTTTACCCCAAAGATCTGCACTACTCGCTTATTTGCGGGATTACTGGGTGTAGGAAAACAGTCTTCATACTTGATTTGTAACAAACAATCTACAGGTTTCATTATGAGTACATTGTTATATTCTGCACAACCATTAAGCATAACAAGTCTTACAAAGAAAGGCAGTTTGTTTGGACTGACGAGAATGTATTTCTAGTTGATCCCAGTGACAAGCTAAGTGACTGTTTAGAACATTATTACAGGCTATTTGAGGGAACTGAAACACTGTTTATTATTGATGACTGCTTGGCCGAACGAGACATTGTTAAAAAAAGAAAAATTCTGTCTAAGCTAGCCTTTAGAGGCTGCCACGCATTAGTTTCTGAGTGGCTTTTAACTGAGAATTACAATGCTGTCTTTACAGACTTTCGATCGCAGTTAAAATCGGTTATATTATTTCATACTAAGGACAAGGATAGTTTTGAAGACTGTTTGCATGAAAATTATGTAATAAGGGACAAGAATGAACTAAAAAAATGAAAAAGCAGTTAGAAAAATCTAAGCATGCTAAAACTGTGCTTACGGACTGACCAGCCAGTTCAATATGTTTATTTATTATAATTTTTTCATACTAAAACCATGTCACGTGGACCAGAATAAAAAATACAGCTAGCTCCCAAATGTGTTTCAGTAGTGCTAAAAGACCTAGCAGACACATCTGAGTATGATCTAATAGGAGAGTCAGGTAATGTTTATGGATTTGAATGCACCGATGAAGGTGTTTACAAACGAACAGTAATTGAAGACACAAAAAACGGCCGCGACATCCTAAACTAGAACAGATAAGAAATCTAGCGGCAGATGATTATGGCAAACACGAATACAAACTTTATAGACATGACAGAAATTGGGCATTGCTTCCTGAAATTAACTGTGATTTAAAATTTGACTTACTTAAGCCCTAATGTATACTTTGATAAGAAAAACAATTTTAGAAAAGCTTTGAACACAGGAGCCCTTCTTGTTAGCCTTGTCCCAGGAACACAACAGAGAAAAAGCAGATAGAAATAAAGCCATACGGAAGAAGAGAATATATACTAAGCAGAAAAGAGGCCCTTAGCTGAAGTAGGAGACGACACAGTGACCCTAGAGTTTCTTCCAAAAGGCCAACTGCCTAACAAATTTACAATGTTTTTTGTTTTATTAATCACTCCAAGTGAGTCTGTTCCTAGTTTGCCAGAACATGTGTTAACGAGGGGGGGTAACAATAGCGAGCGAAAACTTGGATGGGCCTCTCAGGCTTGCTATTGCTATTACTAAAAACAGGGATGACATAAACACTTTTGTATCATCTGACAAAGTCACTGTGAATGTTGACAAAACCAAACTAACAATACTTGATTTTATTTTCATTAAGTATGTTGATTTTATTGCGTTTTACTCTGTTGATGAAGTGCTGTCAGACGAGTTAATAAGACAATTTATACAAAATTGATTTTGATTAAAAATGGATGAACAGGCTCAACAGTTTAGATTGAAACACATGACCGAACTTGAAGAGGAAATAAAAAGCGATTTGGATAAGTATAATCTGCTAGAAAAAAAAATATGCTTCAGCTTTGAATGCCCTTTCTTACGTAATCACTGGCTCTAGTGTTGTAGCCAGCTTGAGTACTGGGTCCAGTGTTGCTGTTTTAGCTACTGAAGTTGGATCACCAGTGTCTATAGCTTTTGGATGTATTGGTTTGGGGTTAGGTGCTGTGTCTGTAATTGCGAGTGCTGTTTTTAAAAAGATTACACCTAAATTACAAAGCACACTGCCATTGTAGCCCTAGCAATGGCAAAACTTCATTCATTAAAGTTAATAATAAGCAACACATTACTAGATGGAAATATTATGGACGAAGAATTTCAACGTGCCATGGCTGATGGTGATGATTACAAACGACAAAAAACTGAACTTCAAAAAGAAATGGAGAAAGAGGAGAAAGACTTTTACTTCACAACAGGTAGACACTGAGGCAATCAGACAGAACATCACAAAAACAAACAAGCGATCAATTAAAACCAAAAATAGGTTGAAAAAAAAATAATAATAATGAAGAGACTATAAGTTAAGTAAACAGACTATAAATTAAGTAAATACACTATAAGTTAAAATAAATAGACTATAAGTTTTAAAAAAATCAAAACATTTTTTTTTTTACTAACAGGTACTGTGTTTGGTGAGACAACTTGCAGCACTTCACAAACGATCTTTTAGGAGCGGGTTTCTAGAAGCGAGAGCCTCTTTAGAAGAGAGAGTTTTCTCTTAAATAATACACAGGAGGAGGGTTGTTTTCATAATTCTTTCAACTTCATACATGTCTACGCTATAGGGTCTGTGGCTCTAATTCTAACATCATCTTCTGCCTCTCCAGGAGCATACAAGTATCTTACTTTTAATCCAAATGGCAAGAGTTTCTGGTTGCCTTGAATGTCTTCAGTAATGCTTTTTTTTTTAAATTTGATCGCGTCCACAGGCTTAAGACTGTTTGCTTTAAATTCTTCATTGTTCATGGCACGTAAGACTGCTGGCAATCTTCTAACCCATTCTGTGTTGCATGTTCTGTCCATAATTTCTTTGTGATATTGATAGATAAACAGACGTTCAGCTAAATTCTTGTAAAGTTTTCTGCTAGTGCCTGTAAGCGATGGCTGCCTGGGATCCCTCTTTTAATTGTAATCTGGTGTTTTTAAAAACAGTTGGTTTACAGCCCTTTAAACTCTTTTCCATCATCAACCTGGATCATCCTAGGATACTTTAATGGGCCTCGCATGTATATTTGTTGTAAAGCCACAGCTACAGCAGTTGAGCTTTTATCTGTTAAAGGCTCAGCATCTTTATACGTTGAAGCCATGTCAACAAGTCAAAGCATATTTAAACTTTTTTCTTCTTTGTCATGTGGAAGATACAACAAGTCCATCTGATGGATGTCATTTGGAACCAAATTAACAAATTTAGGCCTTATTATTCTTTTGGGCACAGGTAAATATATTTGCCAGATTGCTTGTTTTGAAAGCCAGTTTTTTCGCTTCGATTCAGACACCCCTGCAGCTTTACTCAGTTTATTAATAGCAGTCTTTCCTTTCCAATATCCTCTAGGAGAATAATATATTTTGTCCATATTTAACCATATTTTTATTGTACTTTTTACACCAGAAAGTGTGCAACAAGATAGACTGAAGTCATACCAACTACAATGAAAGCTATCTCTGCAGCCTTCTGATCCTCAGATGGTTCATAAAAGTCAGACAGGTCTGGCAGTTGTAATGTTTGAAACTTCTTTCCAATCACTAAGTAATACTAATTAATTGCGTCATCAACGTTTGTAAATGTGTGATCTGCATGTCCCTGTTCCCTTAATTTTTCGTTAATAAAGTCTAAGTGAGCAATCCTCCTTTTCTCGTATGTGTCTTGTGCCTTGGCTAACTCTTCCATAGCCCTATTATGTCGTTCTCGCTCTTCATCAGACTGTAGTTTACTAAACATGCAATTGCTGCCAGAGAATGCCAATGCATTAACAATAGCTCCTCCCACCATCAGAAACAATGCAGACATCTTTTTATGAATTAATATTTTCTGGAATAATTCTTTGTGCACTAATATTTTATGAACTAATATTTTCTAGAATGATTCTTTGTGCACTAACATTTTCTACAATAATTCCTTGTATGAACTAATATTTTCTGGAATAATTCCTTGTTTAACAAGAAAGTCTTTTGACGCAATTGCTACAGTTATTACAACTACAACCTTAACACCATCCTCAATGTCTAACTTTCCTAGGTTGGTGGTTTCATTTTAAATGCGCTTTTTCCTAACATGCTATAACCTATACTAAGATCACAGATTACAGCAGAGTGGTAAATAGTATTGACAATCTTTGCACTGCTCATGTTTTTTATCAACTAAAAAAAAATAATTAAAATAGTCATACTATGAAAGACTGTCTATATGCTTTTTAATCAAATAATCCTTTGTTGCTAAAGATAAAAATAAGATTGCGACTAGTTTAGGTGAATCTTCTGTTTTTCCCATGTTTGGTGGTTTTATTCTTAGAAAGCATTTTGTGAGGGTTGAATAAAACTATAACACCAACAACACAGACAACTGCATAATTAACTAACGTTTAAACTCATTGTGTTATAAGTATTATTATTTTTAAAATTTTTTTTATGCTTAAAAATGAATTGCGATGAAAACTGTTGAATTGTGAGGAGCCCGCAGACCTCTGCCATAAAGAGAGGTTATACTCTCTAGCTGCATGTGGACCAAAAACTAGACAGTATTTAGGCACTGAACTAAGTGTTGAACAGATTCAGCAATTGTCTACTTCAGACGTTGAGAAATATTACGCCCAGGAGGAAGCACAGTAGGATCCAAAAGGGTTAGATCAGTGGGGCAGACAGTGATTAGTTATATGCTAAGTTAGTAGGTAAGAACTGGCACCGATTGATTCAGAAAAGATTTAAAATATGACTTAACACAAGATCCCGTTTTA
>JADBJO010018538.1:27500-35156 GCA_016801955.1 Conus betulinus | reverse complement strand
TGCGTGTGCGTTGGTGTGCGTGGTGTGTGTGTGTGTGTGTGTGTGTGTGTGTGTGTGTGTGTGTGTGTGTGTGGTGTGTGTGTGTGTGTGTGTAGCAGCCAAGCCCCAAGTCTTCTATCTGATTCACTCCATTTCTTCCACCGCAAGATACCAGAGACGGACACAGAATTCCGTGCGTTACCACTCCTTCCAGCCTGTAGAAGTTCCTATTCGTCTCAGTACGGCAAATGGGTTTCGCAGTGAGTGGTTGAGCTGAGCTCTTGGCTGTTAAAGGAAAGCGAACAGTGCTAGAGATGGCAGGTGATGCCCTGGCGGCAAGAGACGGAATAGTTAGTGTAACACCTGTACCGGAGAATGACAGGCATGCGTCTTTTTAGCGATGAATGTCACAGGTATCTCATGTCAGGTATATGCAGATATTAAGCCAAAAACTACGTGTACAGAAAGTATTCCGAGAAATCTTCAAAGCCAAAGGAGGAGAGAGAGGAGAGAGAAGAGAGGAGGAGAGAGAGATGAGAGAGAGAGAGAGAGAGAGAGGGAGAGAGAGAGAGAGAGAGAGAGAGAGAGAGAGAGAGAGAGAGAGAGACTTTCACACCTGACATTTCTGTATCTAAATGAAATGAGTTTCGAAATGATCTGCTATATGATCATCTCCCACATGTAATTTAATGTGTTTTCGTTACTTAGTTTTCTTTAAGTAATCTCTCTCTCTCTCTCTCTCTCTCTCTCTCTCTCTATCTCTCTCTCTCTCACACACACACACAACCACAAACACACACCACCACCACACACACAACGACACAAACACAAACACACACAACACACACAACACACGCACACACACGCACCGCACACGCACGCACGCACAGCACGCGCACCACACACACACACACACACACACACAACCACACACACACACACACACACACAAACAAAAGCACAAATACGCACAAGTACAGACACACACACACACACACCACACACACACACACACCACACACACACACACACACACACACACAAAACATATGCATACAAGGGAATAAAACCACGCATGCAGACACGCACATTTCCGTAACACATGCGCACCCCTACGCGCGCTCGCGCGTACACACACACACACAACACACACACACCACACACACACACACACACACACTCAACACACACACACCACAACACACACACACACATATACATACATACATAAAACACGCGCGCGCGCATACACACACCACACACACACACAACCACACCCACACACACACACACAACATGCACATACCCAACACACCCCCAAAACAACACAACACACCACACACACACATGATTATTATATTTGTGTCGCTTAAAACTTTTCAGCAGCAGCCTCTGTGTGAGCGAATATGTGGATAGCCTCTGTGTAAGGCGCAATATAAAAGGCATAAGGAGAAGAGAGAGAGAGAGAGAGAGAGGAGAGGAGAGGAGGGGGGAAGAGAGGAGAGAGGGGAGAGGAGGGAGAGAGAGGAGAGGAGGAGAGAGAGAGAGGAGAGAGAGGAGAGGGGGGAGAGGAGAGAGTAGAGAGACCAAGAGACTGGAGTTAAGCGATGAACCTCTGCAATGCTGATAAGAACACGAGGCCTTCTTCAGGGAGGTTCGAAGAGAGATTTCAGATTCAATGACATGTTGGATACAGAGTTCACGAGTGGGAAGTGGTGTGTGTGGTGGGTGTTGTGCTGTGTGTTTGTCCCACATGGTGTGGACGTCTGTGTGTGTGTGTTGTGTTAGTGTGCGTGTGTGCGTGCAATGGTGCGTGCGTGCCGTGATCGATTGTGAAGTGTGTGTGTGTGTGTGTGTGTGTGTATGTGTGTGGGTGTGTGTGTGTGTGTGTGTGGTGTGTGTGTGGTGTGGTGTTGTGCCTGCGTCAATGTGTGGTCTGTGTGTCTGTGTCAATGTGTGTGAGTGTGTGTGCATGCGTGCCGACGTGTGTTGTGTCCAGGACTAACAGGCATTGAGGGAAGGTAAAAGAGAGTAAACCAGCTATCGATTTTCGTAGCGGGCTGTTAAATTCCTAAACTGACACAAAGGCGGGTCCAAGATCAGTCGACCTAAACGGAGGTCTGTGCTTCGGGATTTTTCCTCTGTTGTTAACTTTCAATCAATTGGCCATACTCATACACATGCGAAGGTAATCTTTTGCGTGTGAATCATAATTTAGTTATGCATGCAAGCTCTTACCGACACACATTCTGTGATTTGGTTTGGTTTCACATAATATCATTTTCCTCACAGGAGCCATACTCATGTGCAGGCCATAACATAGGGTGCACACTTAGTGGTTCCATGTGGATTCAAAGCACTCGTGGGGGTAGGCATTTGCTTGAAACAACCTGTGTTCGCTTACAAGGAAATGGGTACCCGGTATCTGAATCAGCGAGGGAAGGTTGAAAGCGGCACCAGGAGAGGATGATGGGCGCTGCCTTCATCATACCAAACACCAACCACAGTGAGTCTTGAACACGTTCACTGCCTTTATGGCCGTTAAAGCTACGGAAGATTGTTTTTTTATTCTAAGTGTAACACTTTCAATCTATACGTATAATTGTCAATTTTGAAGATACAAAGGTACATACATAAGGGAGGTCTATATTGCATTAGTCATAAAATATCTTAGATAGATGTTAACGTCCTCATCTCAAGATGGCAGATTTCTGTCACCCAATTTTCACTTTCAAAAATCTTATTGAACAATCACGCTGGTTACGAACTTTACCAGAGCAAAAAGGAATGTCTGTTGTCGAAAATGGAATGTAGGTGGGGGGATACAAAAAGAAAAAGGAAAACTGAAGAGGGCACCAATTTTACCTTGTCACTGTAGCTTGTAGATAAGCTTTCAAGTCTTCACATAAACAATACAGGAATTAAAAGAGGGAAAGCAAACACAAGCTAGAAATCGATGAGTGCGATCCAGTCATTGGGTTGGGACCATGGAAGCGGAGGCACCACAGAGCAGAATGATGTGCAGGTTGTCCTCATGTCTGACGGCTCTCTGTCTCCTCATTCTCATGCACTGTTCCTCAGAGGATGGTCTCGCTCAGTCTGGTTGATCTGTCATAAGACCACATCATATTAGATTTTTTTTCTCGAGGTCAAACATGTTTCTTTCACGGTTGTTCGCATGCTGTGTGTCTGATGATTGTGCGGAATTGTCGTTTATGAGACGCTGTGTGTAACAGATGCCGAGAGCTCGTCTGAAGCATTTCATCCCCCACTGCTTATATCTCTCTTGTAGTTACTCTTAAAGGGTACACATTTTTGCAAGTATACAGAAAGAAGATAGCACATTAACACGCGAAAGCTTCAGTTTGGATCATGTTTTTTTTTTTCGGATAAGCTTTAGATTTGCCAGTGCTGCTGCTCCTTTGTGTTGTTGTTGAGGATCTCAGTCCTTGCTTCATCATGGCTGATGATAACGTCAATGCAACTGAGTTGCTTCACAGTCTCTAGTTCTTGCATTGTCCATGTGTCTTTTTTTTCCATGTTTCGCTGTTGTGTACTATGTAATCGCTAGTGTTTGTTTATTGTTTCACATTTATCACCAGGTCATTTCACTAAGATGGCGAGGTGCTCTTGACTTCGGTCAAGCCCATCAATGTCACGGGAGTACCTGGAGTTTGTGATGACTTTTCCCCTGCATGCTAAGAGCGCTAGTGTGGTTTTCCAGGGTCTCTATAGTTATACGTTCAAGAAGATTTTGAACAGTAATAGGCGAAAACAGACTGCCTTGACAGTAGTCCAGCTGAGCTATGAAACCAGTGTCTCTCTCTGTGCTTTGAACAAACAGTTGGAACAGGCCTTTCCGAATTTTGCTTGACAGTTTGGATCTTGCCCTTATTATATGTCTTCATGCGGTCCCACAGTGCTTTGAGCCGCATATTGTCGACAGCTGCGTTAAACTCTGTGAACGCATGGTAGATTTCTTGTGGATGTTGGAAGTATATGTTGACAGTTTAATATCTTCAGCTGAAAAAAAAGAAAAGAAAAACGAGAAAAACAGTGATACCAAAGACACTGGTAATAATTTCAACCAGACAAAGAATTGTGTACAGATTTAAAGGAAAAGAAAGCGGTGCTAGGTCTGGAACGTTTTGACCTAGCCAGAGCGATAACTGTTTTAAAAAAGCCAGCAATCCCTATGAGCACATCCTGCGTTATGAAGGAAAAAAATTCTCTCCGTATTGAATTATTTCTTTTTGTTGTCCTTTGCAGTCCACATAAACCCGTTTTGGAAAGGCTAACTGCCGGAGTGGAGAGGATTAGCTAATGGTTGTCAGCACAGCCGTAGGCCCTACGGTTTCACCAATATTTGCAATTCAAATGGCACAGTCCATTGATGGCAGGAGGCGCACAATGTAAAGTGGCATCGCTGTGGGCCCCCACCCGTGCAACCTGGACACCCCCCTCAGGGACTGCTGCACAAAAACAGTCTGTATTCTTTAGCCTGTACACGCATTATTGTCGTCATTGTATCAGTGCCGAGAATCCATTGCTTCCAGCAAAGCAGTCCATTCCTCCCTGAAAGCGGCATATTGATTAACATGGAAACTGTACTTAAATCATTTGTTACCACGTCTGGGCAGCTGGGAAATAAAGCTTTCGTGTGAACCGACTCAGTTCGGGTGTTAAAAATGAAGTCCAGGCTTTCAGATTCATGGGCGTCTATTTTGAGCGACATGTGGTATTTCTTTTGTTCATCTCTCTCTCTCTCTCTCTCTCTCTCTCTCTCTCCTCCTCTCCTCTCTCTCTCTCCTCTCCTCTCCTCTCTCATCTCTCTCTCTTCCTCTCTCTCTCTCTCTGGTATAAGTTTTGTTCAGCTTGACCAAAGAAGCTCGTACCTTTTTTCATTATATTTACTGATCACAGCCCAAAACCGCCCCGTATCTATTGATTATACCTAGCAACATGATAATTTCATCAAGCTGTTACAATAGGTGCCGAAAAGCGGGCCCCCTACTGTATCTGTGAAAGCCATCATCTGGCACAATCAAGTTTTGAAAACCTTCAACGGATCTTGTACTTACATGCATGTGAAATCAATGAGCAAGCATGAAGACGTGTGTGCGTGCGTGCGTGCGTGCGTGCGTGCGTGCGTGCGTGCGTGCGTGCGTGCGTGCGTGCGTGCGTGTGTGTGTGTGTGTGTGAATTCTAGCTACAGGTGGATCAAAACCGAGTCCGATTAACTCTTCGTGAAATCTTGCGAAAACTTTCAGTAAGAACGGGATCCCATTGTCAAAAAAACTATCCATCATTTTGAGATATTTTTAACTGCTGGGGTAGTAGGGTCACACTGAGAATGAAATGAGAATGAAATAGAAAAAAACAAACAAAGAAACAAATAAAAAGGCAAAATTCAAAGGCGCATGGAGTGTAATTTTAGAACGCACGTCACGATTTGATAGGAATGAAATTATTTCGGTAGTGGAGAAGTGTTTGTGTAACAAACACTAGGACAAATCTCATATTCTTGTGCTGGCTCAAGACGCATGTTAAATATAACGTAAGACTTCAGTTAAGCTCGTGAGAAAAACTGAATATTATTGTATCCTCCTACTCTCTGCTGTCCTTCTTAAACGCTCTGTATAAGGAGTGATCCTTTGATGTTGCAGCACTAGGCTTCACCAAACAACTGAACATGCACATAAACACGCACACACACACACACACACACACACACACACACACAAACCACACACACCACACACACACACACACACACACACACACGCACGCACGCACGCACGCACGCACGCACGCACGCACGCACGCACGACGCACGCACGCGCACGCACGCACGCACGCACGCACACAAACACACACACACACACACACACATATTTCTGCTCCCATTTTTTTTTCGGTCCTCAATGCCACGGATTCGAACCAAAAAACTTCCGGTTTGGCAGGCGTCTGAAAGCGTTTCTTCTCAGACAGATGCCTCGCCCACACTACTATCAAGACACCTGTTCCTAGCTGGGAAATTCATGCTTCATGAAATTCACTTTTATTCCCGTTTCCAGATCCAGCAGGAACACATCCAGCTGCCTCTGCCATTGCCTTCAGGGTTCGGACCTCTTCTAACCCATATGAATAATTTGCTTTTTGCAATAGGAGAAATCTATAGACACGATCAATTGCATTTTCCATTTAATTCCATTCCATTTAGAGTTTTTCTTAGTCGTCCGTGTCGGCTACTGATTGATCATTGTTTTCCTACTCCAAACACAAACAGCATACGCACAATTCCGTCCATCTTCAATCATGCTCAGCCGATTTTTGATTGCCTATTTGTTTCATATCTTGCTTGCAACAGTCGGACATCATCATGTGCGAACACAGACAAAAATAAGCAAGCTCAATTCCATAAAAACGTACCAATGGTAGGCGGGTTGGTCGTTGCTATAATTGACAATAAGACAACGATTTGAACTGGTTCACGCTCAGTGCTTTCGCGAGCACACTCAAGAAAAAAAATAAGAAAGAGAGAGGTAGAAATTTTAATAGACAGACAGAACAGACTGACGGACAGACAGACGACAGACAGAGACAGACAGACAGCAAACGGACAGCTATATAAATAAATGTATAAGCAGAGAGGCAGAGAGAGAGAGAGAAGGAGAAGAGACGGGGAGAGAGAGAGAGAGAGCGAGAGAGTTAATAGAGAACCTCGGCACACACACACACACACACACAAACATACACACACACCACAACATACACACCACACACACACACACACACACACACACAACACACACACACACACACACACATACACACACACACACACACACACCTACACACAATACACCACCACACACACACACACACACACACACACACACACACACACACACACACACCCACACGCACGCACACACGCCACGCACGCACGCACGCACGCACGCGGAGTTATTACTCTTAAACAAAACGTCCTTTAAAGGAAATCAAATGAGGAACAGACCAACCTCACAGTTCTTAACCTCTGCATTATTGTCAGTCCTGTTTCTGCTTTCTCATAGCCCGTGATTCTAGTTTTCATCAGTTTTTTTTTTTTACTTGCAATAATCGTTTGTTACATATTTTCAGGGCAGAATCAACAGTGTCGATGACTAACTTTCATGTTTTCGCACTATTGTTCTCTGCGACATTACGGTTTATTTGTGTCAATACGGTATTTGTTTCTTTTATTTTTTTCCCCGACGTGAACTTTCTTATTAACTGGAGAGGGAGAGAGAGAGAGAGAGAGAGAGAGAGAGAGAGAGAGAGAGAGAGAGAGAGAGAGAGAGGAGAGACAGAGACAGAGACAGACAGACAGACAGACAGACAGACAGAGATGCAGACAGACAGACAGTCAGACAGTCCAGACTGTCAAAGACAGAGACAGAAACAGAGACAGACAGACAGACAGACAGACAGGCGGAGGGACAGACAGACTGATAGACTGACAGACTGATAGAGAGAGACAGAGGCAGAGGCAGAGGCAGAGACAGAGACAGGGAGAGATCGTACCGTCCTGATGATCCGGTCAGCAAACTGGTCATGATAATCATCGCAGCATTGACCCACAAACATACTTGCAAACCAATACTCACAAAGGCACAGAAGGGCCAACATCAT
>JADBJO010018538.1:12500-15000 GCA_016801955.1 Conus betulinus | reverse complement strand
TGTCTTGGCTTGTCTCCTTTGGAAATACATATAATAATCCCTTCTTTTTGTACACTAGACAATTCTCCTCTTTTGAAACTAGCATTCAATGCTCTACCAACAAATAATCTAATTTTTTTCCAAAAAAAAAAAGTTTAAGAACTCCGTCGAAAATCCATCAGAGCCTAGGCTTTTGTTATTTTTCATATTCTTTAAGACATCACTTGCTTCTTCAAGAGTAATTTCTCCCTCTAACTCGTTTGCTTCTGCTTCATTTAGACATGGTGTATCGTTTACTAAATCCATTATTTCACTATCTTCTACTTCGGATTCTGCGTACAGTAATCTATAAAAGTTCTGAACTTCTAGAAGAATCTCTTTCTGGGATGTTAAAACATTATCTTGCTGATCCGTGATCCTAGACATATTTTTATTACAAAAAATAACGTTTCTCAAGATTACAAAAATAGTTGCTTACTTTCTCACCCTCAGCTATCCACCTAACTCTTGATCGTAGCAAAACACCTTCCATTCGTTTTCCTCTAATATGTTTTAATTTTTTGTTGTTTTGTTGCTATAGCTCTAATATCGTCCTCGCTTATAAACTTTGTTGTTTCTAATCTTCGAATGTCAGATTCTAGTCGATTTTCTTCCTCCTGTATTTTCTTCTTTTTCATTGTTGCAAATGAAATTGTCTTTGATCTTAACTTCATAAGAAGGAAATCTAGAAAAGTATCATCGGGAACAGAAAAACGTAGTTCTTCATCATGTATATCATTACTATTTGCATTCATCGCATATTCATCAATAACAGATCTTATATCTGAATATATCTCATTTACATATAAGTTGTCTGTTAAAAGAGATGAATTAAATTTCCAAAAAGTGTTATGTTTTGAGCTTTCACTAAATTTTAGTTTCAATAGTATACTCGAATGATCAGATCTATATCCACATTCAATGTCCACATAATCTACAAATGTTGCTACTTTATCTGAAATCAGAAAGAAATCTAATCTAGCCTGTTGGAAAGGATTTGTTCTTCTCCATGTATACCGCAAACACTCTGGATTTAGTTCTCGCCATATATCACTTAATTCAAAATTTTCAGTCATGTTTTCGAGCTCTTCCCTTGCCTTAGGGTTGTTAACATGTTTATAGTTATGATAATCTTTTGCTGGATCAAGGACTATATTGAAATCTCCAGCTATTATAACGTTCTCAATACCAAGCTCATTAATCTTTTGTTTCAGGTTGTTATAAAACTCCGGATCATCTCTGTTTGGTCCATAAATATTTACAAAAAGAAAGTTATTTTTCTGAATTTCAGTAAGTAGCATGATATAATTTCCTTAGTTATCTTTGATGACACGTTTGACTTTGAACTCAAAATTGTTATTAAACAATATTCCCACCCCCCTTGAATTCGACGTGTAGTTTGAAAAATAACTCGCATATCCCCATTCAGCTAAAATGTATTTTTCAATCTTTTCTTCAAAATGTGTATCTTGTAGGAAATAAATGGAATATTTCTTGTTTCTCAAGTAATGGAATACATCACGCCTCTTTTTTGAATCATGGAGGCCTTGACAATTAACTGAAAGAATAGATAAGCTATTATTCATTTTCGTATTTAAAATTTCAAATAAATTCAAGAACATCCAGCCAACCAAAATGAAGAAAGAAATGAAAAAAAACATAATAAGCAAGCAGATAAAGGAACACAAGTGTTATAGACATTTAAAAGAAAGACACAAGTACTTAATCTAGTTGACAATCGCTATCGGGAGCAAAGGACAGGCAGCGTTTTCTTTACATGCTACGAATACATTCATTCAATATTTACAGTGACCTACAAACAAACAAAAAGTAACACACAAAAAAGAACAATTAAATGAAAAATTAAAGCCAACATAAGCCATATAGATTACACATTGCCCCGCCATATCGAGGGCGGGATGAGCGTGGGGTAAGGTGACAGAGAAAAAAAAAAAAGTGTGTGTGTGTGTGTGTGTGTGGGGGGGGGGGGGGGGGGGGTGAGAGGGGAGGTGGGGCTGGAGGGCGGAATTGAAACTTTGAAATTTTTGCATCTTTTCATCCCATCCAAACAAAAAAAAGGGAATAAATCACAAATTAACTATCTATAACATCTATGTGTGGGACACATTTTGACCACGGACGGACACACACACACACACACACACACACACACACACACACACACACACACACACGCACGCACACGCACACACACACACACACACGCACGCACACACGCACACAGTTCTATAAGAACTGGGAGTACAAAAAAAAAAAAGAAGCAAAAAAAAGCACAAAAAGCTGCATGCATACATGAATAATGTACCGAATTCATGAGGTGATATCTAAACCATTGATATCTTTAAGGCATGTGACATCAAGCCGTGCCAAAAAGGTGACAGCCATTGCGGCTCATTTTTCATTCACAGATGAAAAGAAATTACGGTCCCATAGGCTTTATGTAATAAAGTCGATGTTTCAG
>JADBJO010018538.1:0-7500 GCA_016801955.1 Conus betulinus | reverse complement strand
GGGGGGGGGGGGGGGGGGGGGTTTTTTTTTTCTTTTTTTTTCATTTTCTTCTATCAATCGGAGGAGAGCGATGTGGGAGGTGGGTGGAGAGGGGGAGGGTAACCAGTGGATCCGTTTGACGAATAGAGTTCAGAATTAGCAGTTACTGTGAAAGAAATGACACTACTTGTTTGAATTATGTCGTACACTGGTTTCAAATAGTTTTGAATTATTTGGGCCATAACGGTTATGAGAGGGAATGTCTTTGCATAACTAGCGTTAATTTCTGTACGATCTGGACAATTCGGGGGAGTGGGGGGACCGTGGTTGTAAAGGGAAGACCGTATTGATTGCATTTTCTCTCAGACCAGAACGTTTGCTCTTATAGATCTAGTGATGGCATTTTATGTGTCAGGCAATAAACAAAAATGATGTTTGTTGATGGTGTTTGTGTCTTCATTACAGGGTATTCGAGTCAATACGTATAACTAGTTTTGATTAGGGATTGACAATCCCATGATAATTCCAAATGACTAATGTAATGTAGGTTTTTTTTGTTTATACTAGGACTGTCAGAACAATCACTATAACAACAATTAGTCTTTTTTAAGAGCAGAACAACACCATGATGTTTACAATCAATGTCAAAGAAGACAGACCCGTTTGATTGTTTCTTTTTGAACACGCATTCAGTTCACAAACGGGAAATGTACGTTCCCAGAGACCATCAAGTCTCCTAATGAAAAAAAAGGACAAAGAACCATTGATGAGAATGCAGTTTTTATGACATTCTTCTATTTTCGGTTGGCGATAAAACACATTTTCTCCATCGTTATATTAGCTGACAAAACAAAGCCACAACGACAATGCAGCATTTTGTTTTAACTTTAAGTGCCATTTTAGCCCAGTCGATCATTGAGGACCCATTTCACAGCTGTCTTCATGCAGACAAAGTTCTGTCAACAACACAAACAAAAGAAAACAAAAACAGAAACAAACAAACAAACAAACAAAAAAGTCATAAATCATGACTTCATACCGCATTATCTAAACAATTGATATTCTAAGGGCATAATTATGAAAACAAGGTGTACATACCGCAATATCTAAGCAATTGATATTTTAAGGGCATAATTATGAAAACAAGCTGTACCGATGGTGACAACTATTCTGGCTGAATTCCTATCACGACATCTTAAAACAAAAAGTGAAAAAAGTAACAGAGCCACAGGCAATATACATTAAGTCCACGTTTAAATACTGACACAGCACAATTGATTGCTGGTATTTCTTTTGGGCAGCGTTGATAGGCTTACTGTATACGCAGTGACCAGGCAGCCACAACAAAAAGGAACGTTGTTATAGACTGAAACAGAATAAAAACTTAAACCTGGAAAAGAGACATGCAACAGGATCACACAGACAAAAAAGACGAAAGAACAAACGATATTTGAGAGTAAAGATAAGAATAAAATGCCAGCACAATATTCTCTGTCTGTCTCTCTGTCTGTCTGTCTGTCTGTCTGTCTGTCTGTCTCTCTCTCTCTAACAGTGAACCTAGATAAACCTAAAATTTATGTTTTTCAGAAAAGGGGGTCATTTGTCTAAAACTGAATGTTGGCACTATAAAGGGAGAAAGTGAAAGTAGTTAATAGCTACAAATATCTTGGTTTTACTCTTAGCACTAGAATGGGTTTTGATATTGCATTAGATGAATACGTTAGACGAGCAAAACATAAAGTTGCAGAAATTTTCAAAACAATGTGGGCTCTAGGAAGCATGGATTTGTCAATATTTTTCAAACTTTTTGATTCACAAATAAAACCAATGTTATTGTACGCAGGGGAGCTCTGGGGATTAACTAAATTTCAGTCGATTGAATCTGTTCATTTGTTTGCATGTAAGCGCATGTTAGGTGTTAGTCGCAAAAGTCCAAACACAATGATATATGGAGAAACAGGCCGATACCCTTTGTATATTGACACTGCTATAAAGTCAATAAAATATTGGTTTAAACTCCAAAGTATGTCTATCCATAGATTTCCTAAACAGCACATCTCATGATCTTGAATAGATCCCGAATTTACTCATGGGCACTCTAATTGTCATAACTGGTCTATATCTGTTAAAACATGTCTTGATACTTTTGGTTTTTCAGATGTTTGGATCAATGGGGGGGGTTGGGAATGAAACTATTTTTCTTAAAGAATTAAAGCAGAGAATGATCGATTGTTACATGATGCAAGATTGGCATTCAAAACTTTCTCAAAGTGAACGGTTTAGCACATATATGTCTTTCAAATTATCCTCCAATCAGAAAAGTACCTGCAGTTATCACTATTAGTAAATTTAGTTATGCTTTAACTAGATTAAGACTTGGAATGTGTCATCTGAATATAAATAATAGATATAATGAAAAATCAAAGAAATGCCCGTTTTGTAATAGGATAGAAAGTGGGCTTCATTTTTTGTTAGAATGTCAAACATATGCATTTCTAAGAGAAAAATATTTGTTAAAGTATTACCAACATACATCCATTAATGAGGAATGCTTAGCTCGAATGCTACAATCTGAAGACGTCATGCTCTTAAGAAATTTAGCAACGTATATATTCTATGCATTTAAGACTAGATATACGCATTTAAATGAGAAGTAAAGCTGCACTCTTGCAATTGTATTGCTGTCTTAAGTTTTTTTTGTGCTTAATTTCACATGCCAATGTAACTCCCTTGACTTTAGTTTGATTTTGATGTGGGATGTTATATACTTATTCTGGCGTGTTGTCCTTACGTTATTTGCTTTGATTCACTCATGAGAACGTGTATCCATTGTATACAGGCCGGTGGCCTTACAATTAAAGTTTCCGAGTTCCGAGTTCTCTCTCTCTCTCTCTCTCTCTCTCTCTCTCTCTCTCTCTCTCTCTCTCTCTCTCCTCTCTCTCTCTCTCTCTCTCACTCTCTCTCTCACTGTGTGTGTGTGTGTGTGTGTGTGTGTTGAATGTACGTGTGAGTGTACGTGTGCATACGCCCGCACACACACACACACACACACACACACACACACACACACACACACACACACACACACACACACACACACACACACACACACACACACACACACACACACACAAGAGGTCAGTTTGAGGTTTCATCCGATAGAATGCGAAGGGCTTAAGATCTACACAGATCTTAGCTCTGAAGATGAAATCGTTTCCAGTATGGTTGTGTTCGACGAGAATTAACCCTGGCCCTAGAACGAAAGTCTGTTGTGTTTCTCACTAGGCCAACAGGCTCCAGACAGAAATGATTTGAAACCGTCTGTAGTGTCTCATTGATACGGAAAAGATAACAAAACGTATATGGCATTACAACATTTCTGCCACCCCATCACTTTTTAAATCACGCACATTGTTCATCTTTTTTCTTATGTCGAATACGTATATTGCATCAAGATGGTCTGTTAAAAGCGGCTTTGTGTATTGAGGTCATCAGCTGATGGCATATGTAGCTTAAAGAGGCAGACCTGTTTTTACTCTTTCCCTTTAATGCGCATTCAGTTCAAAAAACGTGATGATCCACGTACCCTAAATCCATCAAGACCCTTGTTTGGAAAAAAAGCCTCCACGGAAATGAGGTTAATAGCTTCTCTTTAGTTTGGGCTAGCTATAAAAGCATTTCACTACAGCTTCGTACTAGCTGCCATAACAAAGTCCAACATCAATGCAGCACTCTGTTTTCAATTTCAGTGTTATTATTTCCCAGTCGATACCTCAGGCCCATCTACAAAGCTGTCTCCCTGCAAGTCCTGCCACAAAACAACACTAAAGCAGAAAAAAAGCAATATGTATGCTTGCATGATTATGTACTCCAATCACAACGTAATATCTAAGCTTTTGATATCCATAAGACCTATGAAATCAAGCTGTTCTGTTGGCCACAGCCTTCTGGCTCACTTTTCATCCTCAGATTTAGAGAAAAATAAAGTGAGGAAAAGTAATGGTGCCAAAGACAATAGACATTAAAGTCCACTTCTGAATGCAGACACAACAGAATAGATTGCTAGTATCCCTTAGGGGCACTGTTAATATTTCTACTATATACGCAGTGACCAGGCCACGGCAGGAAAGAACATTGCTATAAACTGAAACAGAATTAAAAAAAAAAAACGTACGTAACTGGATTACAAAAACAAAAATGACGGATAAAAACGATAGGCGACACTAATGAAAGAGAGTTATAATACATGAGAAAACGAAAGATTGTGTCGGACCATTTGAAGACAGGTCTCAGAAGGCGTAAGTTTACCTGTTCACCTCTTTACTGCCAACTACTCACCAACGTTTTGTTCTCAGTCAGGTGAGCGAGGATTTTATTTCAGTCTCTGTAGATTTGCCGGCCTGTAAACATCCCCCACGGTATCAAAGGGAGACTCACAGCTTAGTTTTGGTGGTAATCAGTTCCCAGGTGTCGGTGAGGCCCGGAGTTCCGCCCGGCAGGAACTGGTTACCATTGCGTATGGGGTGGCGCAGCCCGTGCCCCAGCTGCTGTCTCCATCCTGCTGATGTGGACAGGCTGACCGCCAGGTGTACAGGTGTATTGGAAAGGGCCTCAGGATTCTCCGTCATGATGACTTGGAGAGGCCGACCGCCAGGTTGGCAGTCCGACGTGATTTTCTTCTGTGTAGGTGTGCCCTGTCGGACACCACTTCGGACTGTGTTCTTAATCGGCTCTGCTTGCCGTGTGAGTACCCTGGTTGGTGCTATAGACTGTGACTTGGGCTCGGTGCAGCCATGTGTGTAAACTGTGTCTGTTGGGATACCACTGACAGTGCCGGTGAGGTCTGTGCTAGAAAAAAGAAATTGCTGTAACAGTTTTGTGAGTGTTGTGTCGCTGAGAGCGACGGTTGAAACTCCCTGTCTTTGTTGCATGCAATTGCTGGTGTTAATTGTTGATCTGTGCGCTGGGTAATGGCGTGTATTGACTTTGTGCCTGCCGATTTACATTAATGATTTATGGTGATATTTATGTGTTTATAATGTCTTGATGGTTCAGGCAGCATATAAAAGAAAAGAAAAATGTAACTTGTGTGTTGCCTGGCTGTCCATGTTCGTGTGGGTGTAGGTGTGTGTAGGGAATTATCGTTACATCCATCCAGTCTTTTGAAAGTGAGAGTCAGACAGTAATACACACACGCTACCACACCACCATCCGTAACAAACGGTCTGAGAGTAAGGGTGAGCGAACGGGCGAAATACCAGCAAAAGGTTTTCTGAAGGTGGTTAAAACAATTTACGCAGGCCCCCGTTCGCCTATCCCACACCACAATCAGTAAGGTCACTTCTCTACTAAGTCATCTGTCTCCACTTCTTCTGGCATGCACGACGTGGTGAATGTGGTGGTCGGGGTGAAAAAACAGGGAACAGCCATAGCTGATGAAATCAATACATAACGACACTTTCAGACCTGTCGTTATTTCAATGGCTGAACAGTAGACCCTGAGCCTGAGTATGTGCACCTTTTTTGTTCGTGTGTGTGTAAGAAAAACATCTCTCTCCCTCTTACTATTCCTACCCTCCACCTCTCTCTCTCTCTCTCTCTCTCTCTCTCTCTCTCTCTCTCTCTCTCTCTCTCTCTCTCTCTCTGCGTGCGTGAGCGCGCGCGCGCGCGTGCGTTTGTGTGTGTGTGTGTGTGTGTGTGTGTGTGTGTGTGTGTGTGTGTGTGTGTGTGTGTGACGGTTCGTGCCAATATGTGTGTGTGTGTGTGTGTGTGTGTGTGTGTGTGTGTGTGTGTGTGTGTGTGTGTGTGTGCGAAATAACTAAAGTAATCTAACTTACGATTATGATTATAAAATGTCCTTAATGGACTTTCCAAAAGGTGTCTCGTTAATTAACAAGAGAAAATAACTGGCAACGAATCTAAAAAGTCAAACACATTAACATGCCCAGTGTCAGCGCTTGGTATAACACCATTCAAAAAGGGTTTCGATAGTTCACAATCAAAAATCACATGTTGAACTGAAAGATCCCCACGACATACACACTTAACAGTCTGGCAATACTTGGTTCGTAGGGAATTACATAAAAGTCTAAAAACCAGGCTTGAAACCGGTCGGCTAATCGACACAAAGTTTGACAGAGTTTGCTGACGAGGTTTTGATGAGGATCTGTATTGACTCCAGAAATCCCTTTCGATGATATGACTAATTTCCTTGTGTGACAAAGGACAGTCAACCTTAATACTACCTAATATATTCTTTGCTCTCCCCTTTTTGCTGCTCTATCTGCTTGATCGTTAAAAATGAAGGAGGTGTGCGATGGGACCCACGAAAATACAACATTAGTACCTTTCATGTAAAGACAGTGCAACATGTACTTAATCTCAAATAATAATTCCTCTCTCTGTGTATTTTCAAAACAATGCAAACTTTTTAATACTGACTGTGAATCAACACAAAACAGGATATAAAATATTGAGACTGGCAAGGAAATTAAATAATTTAATGCCATCAGGACAGCAAAGTTCAGCTGTAAATATGGAATGACCCTTACCTAAATAATATGATTTTTCAGCTTTGTAATCTGGAATTACAAAGCCAGATCCCGCACTACCATCATCAAGAACTGAGCCGTCAGTGTATACTTTCAAATATAGTTAGTAACTTTTCTTCCATGTCAATTTGACAGATGCTGCTAACACATGCGGCGACATCGCTTTATTTAGATCAGAAGAAAAAATGTTAACTTTTACTTCCGTTAGTTCCCAAGGGGGTACCGGCGGAACCAGTACGCGAGGCGCTACCTCGTGTGGGTTAATCTTTGATGAATTAAAAACGTCCGAAACATATGAACGAAGCGTCTCTAAATTTGAATTTTTCTGTGCATTTTTCGAAAAATCAATGTCGGATCGTGTATTTAACTCTTCAAGGTCGTCCACGGCAATCCGTCTCACTACATATTTTACAGAACTTATTTTCCTTTCTCATCAAGTGGCAAAAGGCCTGCTATCTTATAAACTTCAGAGGACTTAGTGTGCACAGGTACACCCAGGGGACAACTTTACAGCTTTACTGTCAATTCTTTGAAGTTTCTTTAAATGCGATCGCGGAGCTGAAAAGAATACCTCCTGTCCGTAAGTCAATCTTGATCGAACAAGACTGGTTGCTAAATGCAACAAAACTTGGGATCCTGTCCCCATGGAGAGTGACTGACAATTTTTAGAAAATTCAAACTTTTAACCGCTTTAGTAACTATCGAGTCTATATGTTTTTTCCAGTTTAGTTTTGGTGTAAGTAGGACGCCTAAAAATTTTACTTCAAGTTTATAAAAAATTTCCCGTCCTCCCAGAAAGAATATAGGCAAGTTACTTGGGTTATATCCATTGTTAAAGAGAACCAAATGTGTCTTTTCAACAGAGAATTGAAAGCCGTTCAAATGCATATAACTATTTAATTTATCCAGCTCGTTCTGAAAGAGCTTCTGAATATAATTTATGTGACGTAAATTTGTTCTTTTCTTTAAA
>JADBJO010018537.1:25000-35157 GCA_016801955.1 Conus betulinus | reverse complement strand
ATAGTGTTCCGACCAGCAATGTGTACAACAGGCTTCTGTCCCTGCTGGTGAGGGAAGAGGTGTTTCAGTTGTACAAAGTACTGTGGACCAGAGGTCCACGCAGTGAGGAGCGTCCTTTTCGGACTCCAGATCCTCTTAGGGGAAAATCTCGAAGTCAGATATTTGGTGCAGCAGGTTTCAGTCCAGTAAGAGCAAATTCCAAGCATGGCAACAAACAACTTAGAAATTTATCAGGAGCATCGGCTTCTGATCTTGTCTTGAAGAACCGTTTTAGTTCTTTGATGGATAGTGAAGTTTCTGGGGAAGAGGGCTGATAGATATTCTTTTAATAACCTTACATGGACATACTCCAGTGGAACATAAAGGGGAGTTAAAGCAAATGGTCGGGACCTTGAGCTATTGTTGGCAGAGTATAGATCTTTGATAATTGCTCTTCAGGAAACCCTTTTAACTGCAAGTAAGAAGCATGAGATTACTGGTTTCTCCTGCTGCATACACAAGCCAGCTTCTGCAGACTTTTCAAGGAGAGGTGTTTCTTTATATTCATAATTCGGTACTTTATACAGATATTCCACTTCAGACGGATCTGGAGGCAGTGGCTGCTCGTATCTCGTTAAACAAGGGCAGTTACGATATGCTGTTTGTATCTGTCTCCATCTTTTGTGATTTCAAAGAGTCAGTTGGATGGTTTAATTTCTCAACTCCCTCGTCCATTTCTTTTATTGGGTGACTTGAATGGTCATTCTCCACAGTGGGAAGGAACTGTACTAATTCCCAGGGGAAAGTTCTTGAGGATTTTATATCGGATCATGATCTCTGTCTTCTGAATTCAGGCTCACCGACCTTTTGTTCTCCTTCTGGTTCCTTGACTCACTTGGATTTGTCCATTTGTGATCCTTCCTTATTTTTGGACTTAGAGTGGCAAGTTCATTCGGACCTAAGCGGGAGTGATCACTTTCCGATTTTTTTTTATTTATTTACGAAGCAATTGCAGGAGTCCCCTCGGGAAACATGGAAGCTCCGCTCTGCAGATTGGAGTCTTTATCAGCAACAGATTTTAAGTAGAATGCCTTTGAATCTGTTGCAGAGAGTTATGATGATCCTGTTTTGCAGTTCACTAAAGTGATTGTAGAGAGTGCTAACGAAGCTATTCCCAAAGTCCCGTGATAAACCTAATGATGTTAAGACCCCTTGGTATGATAAAGAGTGCAAAACTTTGAAGGGTAAGAGAAAGAGTGCTCAAAGACTTTTTGCTAGATTTCCTATGGTGGGAAACAAAGTTAAACATCAGGCATGTAGGGCAAAGTGTCGGTATACTTTTAAAACCAAGAAGAAAGAATCTTGGAAAAAAAAAAATTGTTTCAAATCTATCTTTTAAGGTCAAATTCAAGGAAAGTCTGGAAATTAATCCGTAAGATTAAGGGAAAGTCGGCTACATCAGCTATTAAAAGTTTGCAAGTAAACGGATCAATTATTACAAATAAAAAGGAGGTTGCTAACTTGTTAGCTGCTACTATTCACCACAATTCGTCAGCTGATCATTATTGCAAGGAATTCCAGCGTATCAAAAGATCTGCGGAGTCAAAATCTCTTGTTCTTTCGTGCCAGATAGTTCTGAGGATTATAACTGCGTTTTCAGCATGGATGAGTTAAAGGACGCCATTTTGAAAGCCAACAACTCAGCTCCTGGACCAGATGACATTCATTATCAATTTATTCAACATTTGCCAGCTGAGGGTTTTTAAAAAGGTGTTGTTGTCACTGTTTAATCATGTTTGGTGTTCAGGATATTTTCCACAATCTTGGAGAGAGGCGGTTGTTGTTGTTCCTATTCCTAAACCAGGGAAAGATCATTCGGATCCTAACAACTATCGTCCTATAGCTCTTACTAGTTGCTTATGTAAAACTATGGAGAGAATGGTATATTCTCGATTGTTATGGCAGTTAGAATGTCTTGGGGCATTGGATGTTTCCCAGTGTGGATTTCGGAACAACCGCAGTACTACTACTGATCACCTGGTTCGATACGAGTCTTTTATCAGGAATGCTTTGATTAATGGAGAACATGTAGTTTCTATTCTTTTTGATTTAGAAAAAGCTTTATGACACACACAACATGGAGGTATGGAATTCTTCAGGACTTGAAGGCACACTTGATTTCAAAGGTAATTTACCAATGTTTATTGCTAATTTTTGTCTAACAGGCATTTCAGTGTTAGACTTCATTCTACCTTTCTCAGATCCTTTTGAGCAGGAGATGGGTGTCCCTCAGGGTAGCATCCTTTCTCCGCTTCTGTTCAATCTCAAGATTAATAATATCGTTCAGTCAGTAAAGTCTGGGATTGATAAGTCATTGTTTTGTTGATGATTTCTCTATCTCTGCCAAGGGGGAAAACCTTGGCCGCAGCTGAGCGTCAACTTCAGTTGTGTGTTAATCGTGTTCAGCAGTGGGTCACTGAAAATGGATTTAAGTTTTCAGCTACTAAGACAGAGTGTATTCATTTCCATAGGAAAAGATCTCAGGTCTTAGAACCAGCTATCTGTCTCAATGGTCAGGTAATTAAAGTTTCCAAACAAGTGAAATTTTTGGGGGGTTATTTTTTTGATAGTAGGCTTTCCTTTTGCCTCACATTAAGTACATTAAACAATCTTGCCAGTCAGGTTTGAATGTTTTTTAAAGGTTATTAGTCACACTGATTGGGGGTGCGGACAGGCGCGATTACAGGCGAACTTTGTTGCGATTATATCGGGCTTTGGTGAGACCAAAGCTAGATTAGATGGTTGTGTGGTATATGGATCCGCACGAAAGTCTTATCTCAAAGCTCTTGATCCAATTCATCATCAAGGACTGCGGATTGCTTTGGGAGCATTTCGCACATCTCCAAAAGAGAGTTTCTGTATGTTGAATCTGGAGAACCCCCTTTGGAGCTAAGGAGATTGATGTTGTGTTTTCCATGAACTATTATCTGAAATGAGGGCTAGTCCAGAAAACCCTGCCTATGATATTGTCATGAACCCCACCTTTTAGAGCCAAAATATGACTTAAAGCCAAATGAGATTCCTCCTCCACTGGGATTCGTATTGGGTATTTTTGCCCCACTTCAGGGCAGCTGGCATTGACCTTGATTGATGCTGTTGATGATGGTCCATTACAGACTGATGTACCTCCCTGGAAAAAATAGCCAATCCAGAGATTAATTTTATACTTAAACTCAATTTCGAAAGGAGGTCACCTCGAGTGCTGCATATAAACAACTTTATCTTGAGCAATGTGAACTTTATAAAGAGATTTACCAAGATTTTTACAGATGGTTCTAAAAAAGATGAGAGGGCTGCAGCGGCCATTGTGTGTGATAGCAATTTTCAGGAGCCCACCTTGTTAAGATTGCGAGATTGGTCATCTGTTTATACTGCTGAACTGAAGGCTTTAAATCTGGCTCTCAGTGCGGTGTCCAGGTCAGATCAGAACGATTTCCTTATTTTATCGGATTCATTGTCGGCACTGTCGGCTTTATCGACAAGAGAAGTTTCACATCCAGTTTTGGCGGATATTCATGATCTTCATACTCAGCTTGTCTCTTCGGGAAAGCATATAGTTTTCTGTTGGGTCCCCAGCCACATGGGAATCTATGGTAACTCCGTGGTAGACAAAGCAGCCAAACAAGCTCTCGGTGCAAGTCTTTCTAGGAGGCCTGTGCAGTTTGTTCCTCACTCAGATCTTCGTCATAAATCTAGCTTGTATTGTCGTGAACTGTGGCAGAGTGAATGGTCTAGCCAAATTCATAACAAATTGTTTAAAATTTTGCCCAGATTTAATCAACCCTTTCCCATCGATTGTACGTAAACCGTAAAGAGGAATCGGTTTTGTCACGGTTACATATTGGGCACAGCTATATAACGCACAGTTGGATACTCAGAAGGGAAGACCCTCCATGGTGTGTTGCATGTGACAGCTTTTTTCAGTGTTCATCATTTTTTGACTGAATGTGCTGATTTGATGTGTATCAGAGAGAAGTTCTTTTCCACCAGTGATTTATCAGTTCTTTTTCGTGAGATTTCAGTGGATCTTATTTTTTTTTTTTGAAAGAGGTAAACTTATTTTTACTTAGAGCTGGTTTTGTTTGAGCATCAACCAGATTCTAAAATGAAGTTCTATCCGCGGAACCTAATGGTTTTGGTGACTTTCTACTTTGTTTAACCCCATTTCTGGCCTGTTCGCTAACGTCCTCAAAACCAATGTTTATGCGTAGCTTTGTTGAGGAATGAATACACGCACATAACTGCAAACGAAAGCTGCGCTGATGTCACCGATCAAGCGCCTAGCAGAAACGACAGCACAGAGCACACAGAACAAACAAGGAGACCCCTCCTCACTACCCAACCCCCATCCCCCAAACACACACACACACACACACACACACACACACACACACATGACGTTCCAAGCTTGCAAAGGCTTGTTCGAAGGTTATCTGTATTTGTTTCTGTTCATCTGTGTGATTGTCGCAATATATTCAAGATGGCAAAGGCTGTGCTAGTCCTGGGTACATGTAATTTGTGCTTGTTCATTTCTCCAGATGTTGTTTGTTACTGCGTCAGGCACAGGGTATTATGGGTAAGCTTGGAACATCCTCTCAGGGGGGTGTATCCTTGTTTGTTCTGTGTGCTCTGTGTCGGCATTTCTGTTAAGTGTCGGTGTTCGGTGTCGTGAGAAGCAATCATTCGCAGCTATGTGCCTGTGTTTATGTTGTCAGGATAGAGCAAGAGTTACCCTATTTCTTCGTTATTGACGTTTTACTGTTCACTACCTCGTGTACGATTCCCTTTCGTATAGGTCAAACTGAGGTGATCTGTATGTGTTTCTGTTCGTCTGTGCGTTTCTTGTACTAGATTCAAGATCGAAAAGGCTGTGTGAGAGTCTGGAGTACATGTTAATTTCTGTTTGTTTATTTCTCCGGTTGTTGTTATTGTGTAGATGTGTCAGGCACAGGATATATGGTCAAGCTTGGAACATCCTTTCTGGGGGGGGGATGTCTTCTGTTTGTTCTGTGTGCTGTGCGTTGTCATTTCTGCCAGGCGATTGGGTGTCGTGTGCAGCATTCGTTTGCTGATACGTGCGTGTATTAATTTCAGTAGAAGAGCAAGAGTTACCCCCACTTGTTCATTATTTACTTTTACTGTTCTGTGCCTCATTTCAGACTCCCTCTGTTGAAACTTCCTACTGAGTGCTTGAAGCTGGTTGGTGTTATGGGTTTTTTTTTTTTTTTTTTTTTTTTGGGGGGGGGGGGGGGGTGGGGGTGGCGGGTGGCGTTTTTCTTTTTTTTTTTCTTTTTTAAGGCTGATCTCCATACATCAATTTTTCATGTGTTACTTATTGTCCATCCATTCCAAAATCATCATTATCGTTTCATCTCTATTATTTTGAGAACTAGTGAGTCTGTTCCATTTTTTTTTTTAATCGTTTTATTGATACAGCAATCCTGTGGATGTGTCTGAACGCAGAATAACATCGCCTACAAAGAGTAGCACAAAAGAAAAAAGGAAAAAAAAAGAAAGGAGAACAAAAAGAAAAAAAAAATCAGCTGACTTTGTAATTAAATGGTTCCATTGTTGTTCTTACGACTCCAGTCGTGGTTTATTTTTGATGAGGAAAACATCAACGGAATTAACAAAACAACCTTGCTAAAAAAAAACCCTCGGACAAAGAAAATTCTACATTTACATAACAATTTTGCACACATGCAATAACAGAGGAGTATACACTTCATATAGTTTTGTATACTTCCATCTGCCCGTGCCTTACGCAGTAGAGACCATATTGTGCGTTTTTTGTTTTCCATTGAATCGAAGGCTTTCCAAAAATCAACAGTCGTTACACACACAACGATCTTCATGTAGCAAGTGTTTCTTAATAGATATATTCATATAGCAAACAGTTGTATTATAAGCAGACCTGGACTCCGCCTGTTCTTCAGTCATGTTGTTCATTTACCGCTGTCCAGTTAGAATGTATACAGGATACTGTACATCATTGCTTGTTTGTTAAAGGCACTTACCTAAAATTATCAACTGCATCCGTTGCTCTTTTCATGAAAAGGGCACAAAAAAAGATTTGGTTCTGCTCTTTCGGAAATTTACTTCATCAAACTGTGTCTGTCTTTAACATATAAACATGTTTAACATATAAACTGTGTATTTCAAGGTCTGACCAGTGCGTTGGGCTAATGCGCAAGTCAGACATCCGCTGAGTCGTAGCCACGAGACCCTCTTCTTCAAAACGTTCTCATCTCGTCGTTGTTAATTCATTTATCCATCAGCTTTCAAATCATGCGTAGCGTGGTCTCAAAACTTAGCGGATGTGGTGTAGCGTATATGGACTAGTCCGCACGCAGTGACGCCTCCTTGATGAAACTGAAACTGAAACTGTGTGTGTTTAACAAAGTAAACTGATGCTGATGACAATTTCAATGAGATTTTTGAACATCTTTACTGTAAGTCTGTCTCGACTGGAACTTATCTTATCCATGCCTGCAATTTACAAAATCCTTTCCATGACTTCCTCCACACTTACCAAGTTCATGAAAAACTATATCATGGTCATCGGCTTCATTGAATTCATTTTGAGCCGCTGTGTTTCTGAGCCAGTTATAAACTGAATACTGGAAAACTTGAATAAGATGATGTCAAACTGTTTCTCAGCAACTGAATTATAGACAGTTCTTTTGCACTTAAACTGACCAGATCGTCTGCCCGAACAGTTTTTGCTTCCTTGGCATTTTCTTTGAGTTTAACCTACTTTGATCCAAATTGTATTTTGATTGCTCACGCAGTTTCTTATACTCTTGTCTCGTTTTACACACAAAACTAGTTTGATTTTTTTTTTTTTTTCAATGATTGCTCTTCAATATTGTCTGATTTTTTTTTTTCAACTGGCCTTTTTTTTTATATGATTTTCTTTGAAAAAGCCGTTCGTAGATCTCATTTCGTATTTTTGACGTGTTTAATTTCGGACACGTCTTAGCCTGCGAGTGGCTGCCAAGCAAAGCGTTCGTCACAATACCAACAGATTCCGCTTTGCTTTCATTCAGTATATTGCAAGCCGCCCCCACAAAACTTCTCTCAATTCAAACTGAAAACAAACAAAAAAAAAATTACTGTAAACGCCGACCGAAAGAGAAAAAACAAATGACAAGACGAAACTCGACGCGCGTTTCGACCTCTTTGGTCTTCTTCAGGCAAGACAAAACAACATTGAAGACAATGAAGACGAAGAAACGACCAAATCACTGATCTCTTCAAATTGGGTGCAACACGGACGTGGGATCTATGCACGTGGAAAAATCTGAATAAATGTTAGCGAACCGCCTCCCCCCCCTTTTCCCCCCACCCCCCCCCAAAAAAAAAAAAAAAAAAAAAAAAAAACGTGGACAAACGAATCACAAGACAAAAAGACAAAAACACGGACACTGCGCGTTTCGACCTCTCAGGGAGGTCTTCATCAGGCAAAGATACAAAAACAATTTATTACGTGAAGAAGAGTGATTGCTCGTTCATTTTCGTTGTAATAACTGTTTTGTATCTTGCCCGAAGAAGACCTAAGAGGTCGAAAACGCGTTCGTGTTTTGCCTCGTGATTCGTTTGCGTTTGTGATTCGTTTGCCCACGTTTTTTGTTTGTTGTGTTGGTTTTTTTTTTTTTTTTTTTGGGGGGGGGGGGGGGGGTTCGCTGCATTTTTTTTTGGGGGGGGGGGGGGGGGTGGGGGGGGGGGGGGGGGGGTGGTTCAAGATTTGTTGGATTTCATTTCTGGCGTCGTCTCACTTTGCAACTAGATCTTTGCAGTGGGAGGTTTAATTTCGGTTCACGTTCTTTTTGTGCTACTTTTTTTTTTTTCTGCCCATTTTTCACGATCCTCATGCCAAGGGCCTTTGCCCTCCTCGCTTGTCAAAACCTAACCCCCCAGAGTGTTTCCCAGTAGACAAACACCACCAGCATTGCAATTTGTCCCCCCCGTCTTGGCTGCAGCCGTTGTTAATGTCAGCGGATGTCGACCATCTCTGTCCGGGGGGGTTACCTACCTTTGCCAGTGTACCTTGCCGCGGGGTTTTCATGTCAAGAAGCAAGATGAGCGCGGCCATGTGGAACTTACAGCCCCCAGCTTCTGCTTCAGCATCCAGTGTTTTAAAAAAAAAATATAATCTAAATTAAAAAAAAAAAAAAAAAAAAAAAAAAAAAAAAAAAAAAAAAAAAACCCCCAAAGCTGTTGTGAAATTCTTGTGGATTTTTGTCCCTAGTTACTAACTCCTATAAGCAGTAGTATTCTCTGCTTCCGTCTTTAGACTTTTTGTTTAATCGACATCCTGTTCAATATTTTCATGTTCTCCTTTACTGTGTGCTGTCGTTTCTTTTTCATGGAAGCCTACTTGTCGTATTATAACCAGGAAGATCTGCTCACACGCACGCATTGCAGGCACGCACACCACGCACGCGCGCGCACAACACATACCCACGCCACACCACAACACAACACAACCGACACACACACACACGCACACGCACACGCAACACACACACACATACACACACACACACACACACACACACACACACAACACACACACACACACACACACAAACACCACACACACACACACACACACACACACACCACAACACACACACACAAAAGAAGAAGAAGAATGCCAACAACAAACAGCAGTAATCACAGAATAATAACCATGGTAACATGATTACAACTAGCGATAGAAGTAAAACACTGTCAGGGAGTGAATTTGCCAATACCAGCGATTAAACCGTCATTATCATCCTCGTTCGGTTTAGGGCTGTATCAGGCCAATTGACATAGGCTAGAACAACCAAGGCTACATCAAAATGTTGTCTTGCTCAAACATAGTTATGCAGGGATTGGTCTTCAGTCGTGGCAAGCTCCTAGCATAAACATTATCAGTCTCCAAAATCCCCCCGAAGTTGGAGTGTGGGCTGCCCCACGCGGCAGGGTAATCAAAAACGGTCACACACGTAATGTTCTCATCCCCCAGCTGAGCATTTGTCCATTAGTGTTCAGTGTTTCGGATGTATCGGATGATCCCTGGAATCTTTTTAGCCAGGGTACGACAACAACAACAACAACATCGTCATCATCAGAACCATGCACAAGAGCACCACACATCTCTCTCTCTCTCTCTCTCTTCTCTCTGTCTCTCTTCTCTCTCTCTCTCTCTCTCTCTCTCTCTCTCTCTCTCTCCTCTCTCTCTCTGTTGCATCATCCACACCAGTGTGTCAATAGACATTTCCAACCACCAAACCCCCAACATGGGCATCACCCATCAAACATCAATAAATGAAAACAGATAAATCAATTATCATGCTTGTGTACGAATGCGCGCGCGCGCGCGCGCGCGCGCACACACACACACACACACACACACACACACACACACTCGCACGCACGCACACACACACACACACACACACCCACACACACACACTCACTCGCACGCACGCACGTACCACACACACACACACACACACACACACACACACACACCACACACACACAAGCACGTACACACACACACACACACTGCAGAAATCACGGACTGTTCACGCTCTGCAGGCCATGTCACCCGACGCACCGTGCTTCATCCTCGGAGATTTTAATGACTGTGACCTCAATTCAAGCCTGCCTGCCTTTTTAAACAGTATGTGTCATGTTTTACAAGAAAGGATAAAAATACTTGATTTATGCTACTGTAATATACCATCTGCATACAAGTGTGTTCAGCTCCCCCCTGTTGGTCAGTCTGATCACAATGCCATTCATCTCTTGCCAGCTTACAGACCAAAAGTGAAAACACAACCTATCACTAAAAGCAAGTGCAGTGTTGGACACAAGAAAGTGTTGATGAATTACAGGCTTGTTTTGAATGTACAGATTGGAATTTGTTTTTGAATTCTAGTTTTGACATTAACGAAGCCACCGATGTTATTTCCAGCTACATTTCTTTCTGCGAACACATGATTGTACCTACTAAAAACTATCAAAATATTTCCCAACAACAAACCTTGGGTTACAAAATCTCTGAAAAAAACTCTAAATGAGAAAAAAAAAGAGCTTTTCAATCAGGCAATAAAAGCGAT
>JADBJO010018537.1:0-20000 GCA_016801955.1 Conus betulinus | reverse complement strand
CTCCCGCACTTTCAGGGCCTCCTTGGCACGCGTCCTACCAGCTGCACTACAAGATCACGCCAGCACAGTGTAGAAAGAAGAAGCGTCACGATCCTGCGCACTGCTGGTGATGTAGTGTACACACATCATGAAGCTTTTTGAAGGAGCTGGGTGAAACATCGGCGAGACGTGGCGTGGATATCATCACCGAGTGTGGATGGAAGCCCACAACGCCCCCCTCAGCACTAACAGGTTTGCCCATGGACAGAAGACAAGAGCTGTTCAACACATCCCTCACCCGGGATCCATCCAAAGAGGTGAGGGACCCAGATTTGGAGAAAAGACGTCAGTGCTGTACGAAGAGAAGAAAAGGGATACGCCAGAAGGCGCCAGTTGGACCCAGAGAAGAACTGTCTTCAACTGCTGAAACAAAGTAACCGGGAGCAATCCTGCACCACCCTAAAGCCTGCGCTGTGTTCACATCGGGGGCAGGCACGCACGCACAGGGCATTCCATTGAGAGACGTCAGGGACATGACTGCTCCCTGGCAAAGGCTGTTGTGTAAAGGCCATTGACTGTGACACGACACGCAACCTGCACGGGAGCGTTCCCATGGGTGCACCAGCCCGTATTCCTGGACTGCAGAGCCCACCGGCAGTAAAACGCCACCCGTCAAGCAACAGCCGTGTACCTCCCGAAGCCTCACTCGTTGCTGATCCGCTGAGAGAGGAAGACAGTTCAACTTCAGACACTCCACCGTCAGTAGTAGTAGTAGTAGGTTTGCCCATGGAGGGAGAAAACAAGGAACCTTCCACCTTTCTCTTACCGAGGATCCGTCAACAGGAGTGACGGAACCAGACCAGAAGAAAAGACATCAGCGCTGTACAGGCAGCCGTTTGCAAAGACAGTCACATATCCATCGCGAGCAGGATCAGGCTCATGCATTCACTGGTCTACCCCCATCTTCCTGTGTGTATCTGAGACCACAACGTTCCAACGAATAATTGTGCACCCAGCGATTCGTCAACTGTCTGAAGATCTACTGACCTCAGTCTTTTTCGTTCGTTTTTTTTTTTTTTTTTTTTTCTTCTTTTTTTTTTTTTGTTCTAAATCCGTTAATATGGCTTTGTAGAAAGATCAAATGTCTTCGTGGAAGTAAAACAACAGTGCAGGAAGCACCTGACACACTGACAATAGCAGAGGGGACAGAGACCCCAGCCTTGCCATACAGCCAAGAGAACGGGGGGAACCTGTTTTTTTTTTTTTCAGTGTGACGTTGCACATGGCGATTCCCCATGGAATGAAGCGAGAAGACGAAGAAGAAAAGCAGAACTCAACTGCTGTGTTTTGTGAAGAGTAGAATGTTTCTAATTGTGGGGTATTGCCAGCTCTTACAAACTGTCTGTGCTATAACAAGTGCTTTGGGAATTCGTATCAACTAAATACGCTCTAGCTTTAACATGCGGTTTTTTGTTTTGTTTTGTTTTGTTTTGCTTTATTTTATTTTACTTTATTTAACTTCATTTTATTTTACTTTATTTTATCTTACTTTACTTTGCTTTTGTTCCATTCGATCCATTCCATTCTATTTTATTTTCATTTTATTTCATTTCATTTCATCTTAACAGATTAATTGGTTTCACATTTGTGTGAAGCCAGCACCAGGAGTTGATGGTGGTCCAGCAGTGAATTTAGACCTTGATGGCATAGTAGGATCAGATCATGACGACATTGAAGGATCAGATCATGACGACATTGTAGGATCAGATCATGACGACATTTAGGATCAGGTCATGACGACATTTAGGATCAGGTCATGACGACATTGTAGGATCAGGTCATGACGACATTTAGGATCAGGTCATGACGACATTGTAGGATCAGGTCATGACGACATTGCAGGATCAGGTCATGACGACATAGCAGGATCAGATCATGACGACATTGTAGGATCAGGTCATGACGACATGGCAGGATCAGGTCATGACGACATTGTAGGATCAGGTCATGACGACATGGCAGGATCAGATCATGACGACATTGCAGGATCAGATCATGACGACATTGCAGGATCAGACCATGACGACATTGCAGGATCAGACCATGAAGACATTCTAGGATCAGGTCATTACAACATGGCAGGATCAGACCATGACGACATTGCAGGATCAGATCATGACGGCATTGCAGGATCAGATCATGAACAGGCTCCGATGCCACACTCTGCTCAAGCGGAGTCGTCAGTCTCTACGTCACCTTGCAGCCCAACATCGCCCCCCCCCCTCCCCCCCCCCCCCCCCTCTCCTCCCTCCCTCCTCGCCATCCACCTCCTTAACCTCTGGCAAATCTTCTGTTCAGTGTGTCAACAAGGGGAAGCACTGTGACGGCTTCAAGAACTGCAACACCAACCAAGATGAGAAAAACTGCGCACGCAGAGATTACGTGTTTTTTTGCTGTACCTCCACCTGCGCTGATGAACTTTCAAACACCTGGAGGGTTCACCGTGACACGGCTACCAGGCAACAGCTCACAGTGCCCAGAGACTCATTTCCAGTGTCACGGTGACGGCTATTGTCTCCCTGTCTACGTCAGGTGTAATGACATGTTCGACTGCCGGGTCACGAGGACGAAGCGGACTGCGAGAATTACCAGACCTGTCCTGGGTTTTATCGATGTCGTGACCGTGACAAAACTCTCTGCCTGCACGTGGATCACCTGTGTGATGGTCTGCCACAATGTCCACTGCATGATGATGAACTGCTGTGCGAGATGACTTGCCCTGAGTCATGTGTGTGTTTACGGTCTGGTCTTCTCCTGCCACAGCGCTTTTCTCAGCAGCTCTTTCCCACAGCTTCGCTACCTGGACGCCTCAGGTAGTGGAATGCGTATAACTGACGTCACTCACAACACCATGCTGATCCACCTAGACGTACAGGCGTGTGGATGGGAAACGTTCACAGGTCTCCATTTGCCCAATCTCCACAGTTTGGATCTTAGTCAAAAATCTGATCAAGTTCGTCAACTTCAGCCATTTTACAGAAATGCCTTCTCTTCGGAGATTGAATGTTGCTGATAATCCGATGTCCGAAAGTATTGTTCATGTCCCCAAACGTTATGCACATCGATCTATGGTGATCTTTAACATGTCTCATGTCCAAGCAAGTTGCTTGAATATCAGCAAGTTGTCCTCTGTTGTGCCAAATTTACAAGAGCTAGATTTGTCGTGGAATGAAATAGAGACATTAAGAGAGCCATTCTCCTTTCGAAGTCTTCAGATTTTGAATTTACAGGGCTGCCCTATAAATGATTTTGCTCCACACTTCATGAAACACATGACAGCTCTGACGTATGTTCTTGCAGACAATTTCAAATTGTGTTGTTCTGCTGTTTTACCCCGAAAACTTTCGAGGTGAATGTGTGGCTGCATCTGATGAAATCTCGTCATGTGACGATTTGTTCAAATCCATTACTTACCGTTGCGCTTTTGTGGTATTCACCGTGTTTGCTATTCTGGGCAATCTGGGTAGTTTCGTATGTCGTCTCTATCGCTTGTCAGAAGGCATCCAGACAGGTTTGATCATATTCGTCCTTCATCTATGCACTTCTGATTTTTTGATGGGGGTGTGTATTTGCTCTTCTTCAAAGTGTAGCAGATGGGATCTATGCGGGTGGTTATATTTGGAATGAAAACTGCATGGAAAAAGAGTTCTGCTTGTGGCATTGCAGGCTTCTTATCTTTGTTGTCATCGGAAGTTTCAGCGCTTCTCATCTCGTTCATCACTTTGGATCGTTTCCTCGTGTTACGTTTTCCTTTCAGTCAGACTGGGTTTGGAGTCGGATCAGCTCACATCGCCTGTGTCATCATATGGGGTCTGGGAATGACGCTAGCGATGGTGCCTCTACTCCCCGTCACCTCACACTGGAGTATTTCCATCAGACTAGCGTTTGTGTCCCACTGCCTGTCACCAGAGCTGGTTTCCCTGGCCACGTGTACTCATTCAGCCTCACGATAGTCTTCAACCTGATCCTGTGTCTCATGGCTGGTGTGGGTCAGCTGCTTATCTACTGGTCGGTAAGGAGAAGCTCCATTCTCCGTCAGCTGACCGCCACACCAAAAATGTGGATACAGAGAACGTGCGTTCCAAAGAAATGAATTCGGCCAGATGTCTCCTACCTGTGGCAGTCTCTGATGTCCTGTGCTGGTTTAGTATCGGTCTGTGTGGCGTCCTGGCTGCCAGTGGTGTCGTCATTCCAGGAGAGGTCAATGTCGGAATGGCCATTTTTGTGTTGCCGCTCAATTCAGCTCTCAACCCGCTGCTCTACGCTTTGAACATAGCGTTCGAGAAACGACGCAAAGCACAAGAGCTTCGTTTTCAGAAACTTTTGCGCGCTCAGCGAATTAAGTCGCGCTAAACACATGAAAAAAAAATGTGGTTTGAAATAAACATTTTGCTTTAACGCACCAGGGTGGAATACTTGAGTCGCCTACAGAATTCTGGAAAAGGTTGCTAAGATATGACTGGAGTATGACTGGTCTCGTTGACTTTTCCGTGTATTCCAGTCCAGGGGAATAAGTACACATCAGATCAAACATGCACATCTGCGGATGGTGTCTTCGTTCTCACACATGTAAGCATGAAATGCGTACACTCTATCACTAAAAATTCAGATGACGTTGCACCAGCAATCACATCTTCGTGGGACAGTGTATCAAAACAAACAAGAAACGAACAGTTTCGTTCTGCGAGAAGCGTAGTCTTTCTACATCAGCAGTCAATGGCATATAGTCCGACCTCTGCGTTAAAACGAAAGAAAATTAAAGCGTTCAGCTTTGTGAAATGCGTGCACACATGCATGGTTTACGTGTTCAGAGTTGACGCCCGTGACGTTTCCGAAAATTGTACGATACTGGGCGCGCGATGAACGTTCAATTTGAGAAGATAAGTGATCCTCGTTCTTCGTCTTCATTGCTCTGAATGTTGTTTATTTTCCCCCTGAAGAAGACCACACAGGTCGAAACGCGTCGTGTTTTGTCTTGTGATTTGTTAGTCCCTCGTGTCTGGCGGCTTCATTATGATTTCTCTTGAAAAAAAAAAATTGTTTCAGTTTCTGCCTGCGGTCACATCACTTTGAAAACTTATGGATGATTGCAACGTCGTGTCATAGTTTGTACAATGGCGTTGAGTTTTGTTATTGTTGTTGTTGTTGTTGTTGTTGTTTTCTGTGTACGCAGGCAGACACTCCCTGACTTCTGCAGACACTATCCAAACGGAATACACAGGCGAAGATGAATCCCATTTTTGTTTACAAACGGAGTGCAGTGTAGTGTGTATAACCCTTTTTTTTTTTTTTTTTTATCCCGCCATTAAGTCAGCCGTACTCCAACTTCGGGGATGCTATGCGTAACGTGTCATCCATACCAACGGCCAAAACTGGCCTTCTCTTCCGAAACTTGGTGATGGGATTTGACGTGTGTGCAAGATGTTGTCCGTGCGTTCACACACACGGGAAACTCAGTTTATAGTCTCATTCAAAGGACGGTTTTGGAAATAGAGCCAGAACCACTGTTAACTACGAAGGAAAAAGCCCCCCCCCCCCCCCCCCCCCCGAAAACCGAAACGCCCGGCTGAGATTCGAACCCACAACCCCAGGATCACCGAGATTACGAATCCGGCGCTCTACCACTGAGCTATTCCGACCCCACGTTCAGGTTAAAACATGGATGCTCCCTACTCCCCTCCGTCCCCCACCCCACCCCCCTCCCCTTTCGCTCACAGTTCTCTCCCCTGTTCCATGTGCCGATCGGCCAGAAAGTTTTGAAAAAACAGAGGCAGATGACCACGAAAACCAAATCCCTAAGGCTAGAAAGGACCTTACCAACCCTTCAAACTATCGCCCATAGCTCTGACCAGCTGTCTCTGTCAGCTCATGGAAAAGATGGTCAACTCCCGTCTGATGTGGAAGCTGGAAACCGATGGCCTTTTGGCCAGTGAACAGTGCGGGTTCCGGAAGTACCAACCATTTAGTCCGTCTGGAAAACCACCATCCGCAACGCCTTCGTCAATAAACAGCATGTGGTCGCTATCTTTTTTGACTTAGAAAAAGCGTATGACACCACCTGAAAATCAGGAATCCTTATGGACCTGCACAGACTTGGTTTTCGTGGTCATCTGCCTGTTTTTTCCAAACTTTCAGGCTGATCGACAGTTCTAGGTGCGTGTTGGCACCACGCTGTCTGGCATCCATGGGCAGGAGTTGGGTGTACCTCAAGGGAGCATCCTTTCTCCTGCCCTTTTCAGCATCAAAATCAACGACATTGTGAAACTGGTAGACCAGGGTTCTGAGTGCTCTCTGTTCGTTGATGACTTCGCGCTGTACGCAGTCGGAGCTTCTTACGCCAGCGTACAGCGTCGACTCCAACTTTGTGTCAACAAGATTCAACAGTGGGCCGAGGAGAACGGGTTTACCTTCTCAAGTACTAAAACTCAGTCAATCCATTTCCACAATTTTCGTCATTTTTTTTTTTTTTTGTTTTTTTTTTTTACTGATCCTGAGATTCGTCTGGTTAAGTCCATCATTCCGGCTGTAAAAGAAGCCAAATTTCTGGGTGTTACTTTTCGATCAAAAAACTGGATTTTTAAAAGTCATATCCAACACTGAAAAACTGCATGTCAGAAAGCACTGAACATTCTGCGAGTTGTGGCGCACACAGACTAGGGCGCTGATAGGAAAACTCTCCTCCATCTTTACAGGGCTCTGATCCGCTCCAAAGCTGGACTATGGGTGTGTGGTGTACGGCTCTGCCAGACCGTCCTACCAGAAAGGTCTATACCCTATTCACCATCAAGGGCTTCGATTGTGTCTGAGTGCGTTCCGCACCACTCCTGTTCATAGCTTGTATGCCGAGGCAGGAGAACCCATCCCTCACAAATCGCCGACTAAAACTTGCCTTGAAACTACTGTCTGAGTCTCTCTTCTGAACCTCAAAGCCCTGCATATGACTGTGTTTTCGACCCCAAATTCCAAAAGAAATTTGATGACCACCCCCAGTTCCATTCCACCCTTGGAGATTCGTATTCTTCCCCATCTGAACAAAGCAGGTATAGACCTTGGAGTAGTTAGTGATTTCTCTCAACTTTCCCTGACGACCCTCCATGGACATTCTTCACACCAGAGATCTGGTTTGATTTAGCCCCATACCGGAAAGATTCCACTAGTTCCTTGGCATACAAGTTCCTTTTTGCTGAACTGTGTTCCAAGTTTCCATCTTTCAAAAGAATTTTCACCGACAGTTCCAAATCTGAGGAGAGAGTGGTCTGTGCAGCCTATTGCCCTGGTGCTCCTTCTCAAATGTTATTAGAACATATTCCATCAGATGCTTCTGTTTACTCTGCTGAACTTACAGCCCTGGGTCTAGCGTTGAAGATAATCTCTCAATCTACAGACAAGAACTTTCTGATTTTGTCTGATTCGCCGTCAGCTTTGGGGGCGATACCTGGCCGAAACCTCCATCATCCCGAACTTTTGCACTCTTTTGAACTTTGTACTAGGTTGAAAGCGGAAGGTCACAACATCGTTCTGGCTTGGGTTCCTGGTCATATTGGCATCGGAGGGAATGAAATGGCTGATCGTTTGGCCAAGAATGCCACAACAGGGAAACTGTCTAACATGTCTGTCCCGTACACAGATCACAAACCCAAAGTTAATGATGATGTAAAAGACTTCTGGCAAGAGGGGTGGACCCTGCAGACGGATAGCAAGCTTTTTAAAATCCGTCCAAACCTGAAAGAGATTTACCATGTTTCCGAGGCGGCCGTAAAGACGAGACAGTCTTGCGCTGTTTGCACACAAGCCACTCGTAATATACGCATTCTTATCTTTTAAACGGTGAAGAAACTCCGTATCATGTTCCACTCACAGTGAAACATATTCTTTTAGATTGTTGGGACTTGCACGATGTGAGTCATAAACACTTTGCAGCAGACGCCATGAAAACCCTGTTCAGAGATGTCCCACCTGACGTGATCTTCGAGTTTCTGAAAGAGATCAACATTTTTCATCTGATCGAGGATTTTATGGAAGAAAGATTTTTAACGCAGTTTCTGGTACGCTTTTAGAAGATGTATTTTAAAAGACGTGTGAAAGTTGTTTTTTTTTTATGACTAGTGAGTTGATTTTAACGTGATGACAGCCCTGATATGGCCCTTTACGGTCGGCTGGGCTATAAGCAACATTACCTTACCTTACCTTAACACATTTCTCTCCCCTCTTCCCTCTTCTTGTCTGTGCCATCAATGTTGGTTGGACACATTTCTCTTCCCTCTTCCTTCCTGTTGTCTGTGCCATCAATGTTGGTTGGACACATTTTCTCTCCCCTCTTCCCTCTTGTTGTCTGTGCCATCAATGCTGGTTGAACGCATTTCTCTCCCCTCTTCCGTCTTTGTTGTCTGAACCATCAATATTGGTTGAACTGTTCGACGGCCCTTGTGGTACAGCCGCTGACGATAGGCAATGCATGTAGAAGCTCAGACTTATTTTGCGGATTTGTTTGTTTGTTTGTTTGTTTGTATTTTTCCTCGTGAACTGATTGATTTATCAGAGCCTACTTTTAAAACAGTTTCAGAGTGTGATGTCAGTGCTACGATCACAACTTTCTGGCAGATATCAGGGCATACACACACACACACACACACACACACACACACATGGCATGTACGTGTGTGTGTGCTCGCGCACACGCACACGCGCACGCGCGCTCACACACCCACACCCCCCCCACACGTACGCACGCATGCACGCACACACTGACCGACTGAAACCAATTTGTTGTCGGATTAATACTTAGTTGTACTGATGTTTAAGAAAACAATATAAAAAGAAAGTCAACTTTTTTTAAAATAAAAAAGCAATCTCTCTCTCTCTGTCTCTCTCTCACACATTTCCGTACGTACACACACACACACGCGCGCGCGCGCGCACACACACACACACACAATTTCCATACGTACAAACCTACACACTCACACACACGCACGCACGCACGCGCGCGATCGCACACACACACACACACTTAAACCACTATGAAAAGAAAGCAACACACAGAATTTTTGCTTGTTCCGCCTTCGTCCCCCATGTCCGATAATACAGAACAGAACTGAGTACGTAGAACTGCTCCATTTCACTACAAATGCACAGTTCATGATCACAGACACACGTATCTTACTGCTATATACCCTGTACAAGCGTTCCGACCAATGGCGAACTGCGCCTGGCGTTTTCAAAACAAAAGACATTAAGGCAGACAAAAAAAAAAAAAAAAAAAAATTTGAAAGCTTGCTGCTTGTTTGAACGTCCGCTAATCTCCATGTGTGCAATCTTTGATATGGGATTCCTCTTGACGTAGCCACAATTTCAATAAAAAAACCCACTTCTCCACCTCCTGCAAGTTGAACAATGTTAATTTTCTTGATAGGAAGACAGTCTAAATACATTTCATTTCGGATACCCCTCCCCCCCCCCCCCCCCCCATGTTGTGCAAAAATAAAAATTCTTCCATGAGAGGCAACTTTGACAGTGAAAACTGAATTGTCTCCCTCTTTGCAGGCTCACAGTGTCACGTTTTATGGAGGAGGCCACTATAGGATACTGAAGTTACAAAGGAAATACTTACACACACGCACCACACAGATAGAGAAGGTGAGAGAGAGAGAGAGAGAGAGAGAGAGAGAGAGAGAGAGAGAGAGAGAGAGAGACGCCACGCCCCCCCCCCCCCCCCCCCCCCCCCCTCACACACACACACTCACTAGCGCGCGCGCGCCCTCACGCCATGAAGAAAAAGACCTTGGTGTTCCATGTGATAATACAGACCTACTGACTTCTGACTCATGTTGAAAAGACAGTCAGTAAAAGCACTCAGGTACTGGGAATAATTAACCTGACTTTTTTTTTTTTAATCTTAAAAAAAAAAAGTGTGTGAAATACCTTCCCGCCGAACAACATGGACAAACGAAATTCAGACAAACCACGATGCGCTTTGACCTCTTAGGTCTTCTTGAGGCAAGATAAACAACACTCAGGACAACGAAAACGAAGAACGAGCAATCTTGTCAAATTCGGCGCAAGTTGGGCGTAGATTTCCGCCTGCAGTCGCTTCGCTTTGCGATGGACATTTTGTTGTTGTTGTTGTTGTTGTTGTTGTTTTTCATTTAGACAAGCAAGCATGTTAATAATCATATAACTCAATGGTTCGTTCGCACGCCTTTAGAACACGAGAAAGTAATCTGGTATCTATGTCTTAAAATGCCAGTGACAGCGAGTAGGCCTACAAAGAACAGCAACTGCTATGGTCAAAGAATGTAAAGATATGAACTCTGAAGACAGATTTCAAAGGAAATTTTATTGTTCCGCCGAACGAAAGAAACAAACAAAAGTGCAAGACAAAACACGACGCGTTTTGAGCTCTTTGGGTCTTCTTCAAGTAAGACAAACAATATATATCAGGGCTGGATCACAGAGTTTTTAAAGGTGGGGTGCTGGTAAAATGTTTTAGGCCGGGGTCCCAGGGGCCGTCTAGGCCCTGGTGGGGTCTAGGGGCAAGCCCCAGTGGGGGGACCAGGGGGGGGCAAAACCCCCCGCCGAAAATTGGTTTTTGACATTTTTAAAGCTGTTTCGTGGCATCTCCTGTGAGCTGGGGAGACATTATTAACTGCGTTTTCTTAAGCCGGGGGGGGGGGGGGGGGGGGGGGGGGGGGGGGGGGGGGGGGGGGGGAGGGGATGCTAGTACCAAAGCATCCCCCCCCCCCCCCCGGATCCAGCCCTGTATATTCAAGACAATGGGAAACGAAGAATGAACTATCACTTTTCTCCTCCTCAAATCAGATGCAAAACTGATGTGGAACGAAAACAGCAAGACAAGACACATCAAAATTCTGGATTTACACTTACTGAAAGGAAGTCGTATTGTCATTGTAAGTGACCTAAAAACCTTCATCAACTTAGATGATGTTAACTTTCGGTCATTCTTGACTGTATCAGTAGGCCTACACGATAAAACTCAAGGATGTAAAGTTTGTAATCAGTGTTCAGTTTCTAACAAGAATAATCATTGGTTTAGCAATAGAATTCCTATCCAAAGGGAACCCATAGCACCCTGTAAATGGAACCATCTGCATTCAAAAGCCTCCAGAACAAATGTGTATATTTTACAAAATGTCAAAATGTTCAGCGCTATGTGTTTTAATTTTAATTTTTTTTTTTTTTTTTTTTTTTTTGCGAGATTCTAATTGACAACCAGTTAGAATCTTGTAACAAAAAAAAATTAAATAGTAAACAAGGAAAAAAATAAAGAAGAAGAAAAATGAAAGGAAAAAAAATAAAAGAAAAAAGGTTAGGAGTGGGGAGGTCAGGGGGCAACGGTTTGGGAGGAGGGGGGAGGAGAGGTGGGGGGATGTGGGGGCAGATAACTCTAAAGGAGAAAGGGAATCGGGCACAACATCGACTTCTGCTCTTGAGAGAAACGTCAACAGAAGCAACTAGTTCTTTCATAAATCTTGATTGGGGAAAAGGCTTTCACACGAAGGTTTGTTTTCTTCAGAATTTTGTACCGTTTTTGATATTTAGAATCTTTTGTAGTAGCTCTGCAATTGAGGTTAAACGAAAAGGGAAACCAAACATTACGCCTTTTACATTTAGTTTAGTTGACGTGTCCACGAACTCTTCAGTGAAGAAAATTACAGTTTCGAAGTTTTATTGAATATTGAATTCTTTTGCTAAAATGTCCTTTTCACTTCTTTCAGTTTAATCAAGACAAAAGGAACGAACAGGTCGTATGCACTAATGTTTGTGCAAATCTTCTTCTTGATGTAATGCCCACAATCGTCAAGTTGATTATTTTGGCATACAATCTGCAGAAGAAATCAGATCATCAGCGAAACAATTTACGGTTGCAGATTACTATTGCATATAAATAACCAGTTCGTTGAGCGTATTTACAGTTGAGTTTACTACCGTGAGTTAAACTGCTTCCACAGATGAACATGTTAAAGACTGGGATAGAATTCAGGTATGCAAGAAACAAAATATTTCTTGCATACTTGAGCTTCGTCCCAGCTTTCAACACACACAGCCCCCACTCGCCTCTCTCTCTCTCTCTCCCCCCCCCCCCCCCCTTCCCCCTCCCCCCCCCCCCCCCCCCCCCATCAACACACAAGTACACACACACACATACACACACACAAGTACACTATCTCACACACACACACATACACACACATGCACGCAGGTGCGCATACACACGCACGCGCACACCCACACCCACACACACACACACACACACACAAACACACATTCGCGAGCATGTGCGGACACATGCATGCGTACATATGCATGCATGGGTGCGTATGAAACCATGTACACATGCACATACATGCACCCACATGCACATGTGCACACACACACACACACACACACACACACACACACACACACACACACACACACACACATATGCACACACACACATGCACATATGCAAGTATATGCACACAGACATGCAGGCACGCACACGCACACACACACACACACACACACACACACACACACACACACACACACACACACACACGCACGCTCTGTGACTCTGACACACTACTGGAAAAGATAGTTCAGCAATTTATTACAGACAGGTTTGGACCAAAGTAAAAGACTCAATGTTTAAAGCAGTAACAGAAAGTTGAGAAGATGACAAATGGTCTCATTCTCAGTGCAAAAAAAGACATCCTTATGCATAAAGGTTGAAAGTTGATAAGTGACCTCTCCAGTCATAATTCAGTTCACTTATCTAATACTGAATTCAAAATCATAACAAAAACACTAGTAGCAATTTTATGCGGAGGTAACCAACAACAACAACAACAAAAAAGCTGTTGTCAGTGAAGACTAAGCCAGTTTCCTTAGAAATTTGATCATATTGCCTCGAACTTGAGGTTGCTTGATGACATCATTTGAACACAGGGATAATAATTCATTGATTACAGAGTCGAATTGACTGCAAGCTGGCTTCTGTCTGTTTCTCTTCTGTTTCTGGTACTGGACCAAAACATCTTTCCGACATCCTCCACATCTACACCTCATCCCGTCAACTTCATTCCTCTGCCGACAGTCGCCTCTTGCGCATTCCTTCTGTCAGAACAAAATCTTTTGTCAACGTTCTCTCTCTTTCCATCCTTCCAAAGACCAACTGTCTGGAATATACACTTCCCATCTTCACCCTCTTCTTTCAAATCTATCATTAAAACATATTTCTTTCATCAGTCGTAATCCCCCACCCCACCCCACCCCTCCACCCTCCCCACTTCCCAATCCACCTTCCATGTGCCAGAGGGGGTTTTTGCGTCCGCACGTGAGTGCCTGGTGATTGTGTAGCTTGTGCGTGCAGGCCGTGTTGATGTGACTGCTTGCGTGCATGCATGCATGCGTCTGTGAACATGGGTGTGCAGTCGCGCGTGTGGGCTCACGCGCATGTGTGTGTGCGTGCGTGTGTATTGTTGGTTATGTCAAGCAGTTAGAGCCCTAATTTTTAGACAATAGGCGCTATATGAATCGATTTATTATGAATTGCTTTAGAGTTTTTCAAGACATTGATACATTCGGCTTGCGACCAGGATATATCGGCCAAATATTCATGGTGGTGCAAAACACAAATAGGCTGTTTCCAGTGTAGAATGGATGTCACAGACTGCTGACCAGCTGAAGGAGCTCCATCAAGAATGGGAGCTGAACCTTCCACTTTTCTTGTAACAGCGGTAGAACTTCTTGCAAATGACCAGAAGGTGAATCCTAAACATCAGAGGAATTGAAATGAAATGAGACTTCACTGCACGATGGACATGCATTTTTTCTCAACATCCCCCACCCCCACCCCAACCCCCGCCATGACAAACCCCCCCCCCCCCCCCCCCCCCTCTACTGTGTAAAAAGTCAGAGTTTTTTTATTGGGAGTGTGTCATTCGTTTCCAAGCCTCTGTGACAGCAAACTGGTGAAGAAGTACCAAAGGTGTATTTATGTAGTGATTGTGCGAGATTGAATTTCATGTCTTTTTTTTTCCTACTGCAACAGCATGATGATCAGCAGAGAATTTTTTTTTTAGTGAACTGTGAATGCTGTCCTGTTTGAGATTACAAAGATTGACACAGGACTCGTACTCTGCCAGGGAAATGGTGAGAATATGCAGAAGCCATTCTTGAAACATTAATGTAATAACAGACCAGCTGGGTGAAAGGAGTCTGCACAGGTATATATATTCCACTAATTTCCAGCCAAGAGGGGCATTACATGGCCTAGGCTGGTTAAAGGAGCATAGGCTTCTTCTTACCTAGGGTATGAACTAGCCTGGGGAGGGGGGAGTGTAGAATTCAGCCTGTTTCACCGGGCCATTCCAGATACTGGCTTGGAGGTCTTGCCATGTCTGTCACTCTATCAGTGTCCGAGTCTCCAATCCACAGAGTCTCCAGTCCATGGAATCTAGTGGTAGCGCTGTCAGTGTTGTCCTCCTGATGCTGTTATAACCGTCTACGGCTGTCCAGTTCTGTCGCAGCGCCATGTTGGGTCTGTGTCTTGAGAACTGGAGGCCCTAGCTCTTGTCTGTCGGTTAACGCTCTGAGCCTGACCTAGCTGCTGGTCTGTCTACAAGTTAGCAGATCTGTCCTCTTTGAGCCTAGGTATCGTATTGCCCTCTCCAGCTAGATGCGCTTCCACCAAGCTCACCTGTAATGGTTGTGTGCACAGCACCACTAGACAGATTCTGTCACTCTCTCATTTGCTCACTCAAGATACGCATGCTTGATTTGGGATAGTGTGTGGGCTTGAGGGTCTTAGGAGCATATAGTGTGTTGTGAATGTGCATCTTACTTGCACATGTACACACACACATGTATGCTCGCACACTCACACTCACACACACACACACACACACACACACACACACACACACACACACACACACACACACACACACTATACCAAATGTGGTACAGGTACCCAAATATTTACGCTGAAGTTAGAGCGTAGACCTGTCAGTGTTCCTGTCTGACAGCTCTGTCAAAGAAGTCTGTTGAGAGCATTGTGAAATTGTCAAGAAAGTTGTATTTGCCATGCCCCATTTTCTCACGTTCTGCCTTATCTATGCTTGCACATGTATCATGTGCTGTACCAGCTAAGACTAGGAGGGGCCCGCTGCTCAGGTGTACAATATGGCAGACAGTACAAACATTCCATGTCGAGCACTTGATCACCATGCAAGCTAGTGACCAAGTCTCACTGCAGCTTGGCACAGGCGTTGGTGGACAGAGAAACAGAGAGAGACAGACAGACAGACAGACGGAGTTCAGGTGGACAGGTGAAGGAGTTTAGTGACAAGATTACAAAATGAATATTTTAGGGGCAACACCCTTATGCTTACACCCCTCAGTTGTTTTTTTTTTTTCCCCATCATTCAAATGTAAGCCTTATCAAAATTTGAAAGAAAGGGAGGATTGGTTAGGGGAGTGTGTGTGTGTGTGTGTGTGTGTGTGTGTGTGTGTGTGTGTGTGTGTGTGTGTGTGTGTGTGTGTGTGTGCGTGCTCATTCAGAACGAGTGATCACCAAAGTGACAAAGACAGTGAACAAGATGTTGCTCCCATGAGAGAAGGTCTGGAGAGGTGCTGCAGTGTGGTGGCTGTTCCTGTCAAGGTCAGGTCAGGGGCTGCGGTCTGGTGGGTGTTCTCACAAGGTCAGGTCAGGGGCTGCGGTCTGGTGGTTGTTTCTCTCAAGGTCAGGTCAGGGGCTGCAGTCTGGTGGCTGTTCCACTCAAGGTCAGGTCAGGTGCTGCAGTCTGGTGGCTGTTCCACTCAAGGTCAGGTCAGGTGCTGCGGTCTTGTGGCTGTTCTACTCAAGGTCAGTCAGGGGCTGCAGTCTGGTGGCTGTTCCACTCAAGGTCAGGTCAGGTGCTGCGGTCTTGTGGCTGTTCCACTCAAGGTCAGGTCAGGTGCTGCAGTCTGGTGGCTGTTCCCCTCACTACCTGCACACACTGTTCCCTCTTCCTTCTCCTCATCTCACTGCAAAATGTGCGGCCACTGCTGTGGTCAATACATGGTGATGTGAACTGCGGCGGATCAAGTGTGTCATTTGCGAGAAAACGGCAGCTGTTTCAGACGTTCATGTACCCCCCTCCCTCGCTGTAGATGGCGTTTTCCTTTGGCAGCAGGTTGCACAGTATCGACCCATCGATGAAGTGGATTTGGACAGTCTTTTAAGTTGAAGGGAGTTCACAGGTGGTGGTTAGATGTGTGTTCCCCTTCGGTTCGTGATGAGAAATCTTTTCCAGACTGGGCACAGTGCGTCATGTCGTGGAAGGGTGAGTGGCACATTTTTAAAGGCTCAAGAAGTTTTGATTTTTTTTTTCTTTTTTTTTTTTTTTGGTGCCAGCCAGCCCGGCTGGTACTAGATAAAAAAAAAAAAAAAAAAAAATTCCACAAGCCTGTCAAAGTTTGCTGTTCCTGTATTTGAAAAGTACCGCCGCATTTTTGTTTTTCCTGACTAGGCAGTAAACATGAACACCAAAACCCAAACCGAGTTCATCAGATTAGAAAAGAAGTCTTGGCCAAGGGGTTCATTTTTTTTTGCACCAGGCAGTGCTATTGTTCGAATGATGGAGTTATTGGTTTTTTTTTTTTTTTTCTCAGGCCAAATGACAAGGTCCTGTAGGGTTCGATTCTTGCCACATACCGCCAACCCCCTCTCCCTCCCCCCCCCCCCCCCCCCCCAATGTTTGTTTACTCTTTTGAAACTTTTCTCAAGAACAAGATCATGCAGAAATGTGTTTTTTTTTTTTTTTAACGATCGTTATACTAAAGTAAATCATAGTGACAGACTGAGCAAAGATATGGCAACTGAGGTCAGAGAGGAATGAGGCTCTGTCTGACAGTGTGTAGACTGGAGGCCACTGCACAAGATCGACAAATGACTGTCTTAGAGGACAGTGGCGGCATACAGACTGTATCATCTTCATGCTCAGCAGATTGTTGTTGTTGTTGTCGTACCCTGGCTGAAAGACTCCAGGGATCATCGGAACAGCCGAAGTACTTGAACGCTATGGTACAAATGCATCAGCTGGGGATGAGAACATTACGTGTGTGACCGTTTTTGATTACCCTGCCACGTGGGCAGCCACACTCTGACTTCGGGGGATGTTAGAGACTGATGGTGTTGTGCTAGGAGCTTGTCATGACTGAAGACAATCCCCGCATAACTATGCAGAGCATAACAACATTTGATGTAGCCTTGGTGTTCTAGCTTTTGTCAGTTGGCCTGACACAGCCTTAAGCCAAGGCGGGCTCAGCAAGTGAGAATGATGAAGTCGACGGCCATTTCAGGTTAAAAACCAGTCCATCAGGTTAAGAAGAAGAAAGAAAAGAAAGAGAAAGGTCTGAGAGAGGTGGGTTGGTGGAAACAGCTCATTTTTGAGTTGCCAGACGGGCAGTTAGTTTGGGAATCCAGTTGTCTCCCTGCCTTTGCACTCATGTGTCCAGGCCTGTATGTTGTCACTAAGAGGGGAGGAAAAAATAGAAAGAGGAGTCCACCGTTAGATCTGCAGAGCGAATTATCTGGATGCAGCGTTTTCAAAGTCACAGACTGTGAGATGGTGGATAACAATCCCGTCAGAGGATTTATGGGTGGGATTGTTCCAGCCATGGCTGCCTCCTGCCCACGATTTATAGTGCCGTGGGGGGGGGGGAGGGGGGGGGGGGGAGGGGGGGGGGGGGGGCTCTCTCATGGGAAGACTGGAACCACACAGTTGGTGATTTCTGAAAGTGTTGCCTGAATGGCCCTGGCCAACACTGCAGGTGTATGCGTATCTCAGGCCTGGTTGATGCCAGAAGATATGAGAGGAAGTAGCAAGGGCAGACCTGTCATGCAGTCTCAGTTTAGAATGGAACTCAATCGCATGATGATCATCATCGTTGTCATCATCATCATCATCATCATCATCATCATCATCAATCAATCTCAGTAATCATGTGTAAGGGGAAAAAAAGAGAAGAAAAAAAAAAACACAGAAAACAGAATTGGCACTATACCCTCAAAGTGTGCAGGCTGCATTGCATACCAACTTTTCTGGATTCCTTTCTTAACACCAGAGTGGATGCCTCCACACCTCAGTTGTGGAGGCCTGAGTTCAAATTTTGTTGGCTCCCTCAGGAAGAATCCTGATAAAGTGATTGGCTGTTTTTTTGTGGTTGAGGTTCGAGTCCCTCCCAGAATTCACGTGCAGTGTAAGCTTTCTTGAAAACAGACCAAGCATGCTGTCTTTCACACATGGGCCATTCAGTATGTAAATGGTTGCAACTCTTAAAGCACCACACGTTGACCTGAAGAAGATAATGGCTTGCTTGCTTGTGGGTGACCAGGTGGCTGAACTTTGTTTCTAGTGGAGGGCTATTTGAGATGTATGTTGTTGTTTGTCCGTCAAGATGACGAAGACCATCTAGTCATCCTGGGATCAGGGATTAGTGCGTAGATGGCTGGTCAGGCCGATCTGCGCCCAGAAAAGACTTATCACAGTATGGACAGGGGATGGCCGCAGCAGTTGGAGATCTGTTGGGCGCTGGTCTTCCTGATCATCCTGCGCTGCTCAGCTGCAGCAGTTCTGTTGCTTTCACAGGTTTCTGCACCTTTGCGGACAGCTGATCACCACCCGTCTCTGTCCTGGGCGGTCTGCTCCCATGTTGTGTGGCTGATGTTGAAGGCCTTCAGGAAGATTTGAGGCTGTCTTTGAAATGTTTCTTCTGGCCTCCATGAGAGCGTTTTCCTTGTTGTAGTTCACCAAACAATAGTTTCTTTGCAGCCGATGGTCTGGCATGCGAACCACGTGACCTGCCCAGCGAAGCTGTGACTGCATCAGGATGGTGAAGATGCTAGGCAGGCCAGCACAAGTGAGGCCTTCAGTGTCCGGAATCTTATCTTGCCACTTAATGCCCATGAGTCTTCTGAGCCAGGTGGTGTGGTGGACTGGCTCAGTTTCCTGGCGTGATGCTGGTAAACCGTCCATGTTTCACAGCCATAGAGCAGTGTGGTAAGAACTAAGGCCCGATACACCTTGATCTTGGTCTGTAGGGTAATGAGTGCTGATTTAGATACGTATCATTTCAGTGACCGATGACCAACTCTAAAACTTAAGCCCTCTGTTGTAAGATAAGGAAGATGCACAGTAAAGTGCACCTGTCTCTCCATCCTCCATGCCATATAACTAAGTATATTACTATATATTTTTATGCAGTACACAGAGAAATTTGACATTTTTGGGGGGCATCACAAGATATGCATCTCAGCCTCCACCATGCCATATGACTGACTATGTTACAATTCAGTGTTTGTAACACACAGGAATTTGACAAGTTTTTTTATGTTGGATAACATGGCTTCATTATCAATGACTGGGATTTCTATGTCACCAGGTGATACGAAGAGGTGGAATAATGGCGCCATCTGGTATCAGCATCAACAAACCGGCAGCCGTGGGCGTGACCTTGCTGGTGGCAGGGGGGATGGTTTTCTACTACTGGGGGTGGATGGTCTCCCCTTTCTCTTCCAAAACGGCGGTCGAGGGTAAGAAAAGTAGAGATCGTGATAATGTCATTGATAAACTGTCGTTATGATGGAATTGTTAATTGACAGTGACCGTGATATTTTTTTGTGTGTGTGAATTCACAGTGATCTTGATGTTTGTTTGTGTTAACATTGATCTGGATAAAATCGTGAGAATGACCTTGATGATATAATGGATTTACAGGAGTCATGATGATATTATGAACGAACAGGGACCATAAGAAGAACATTGTGACTTACTACTGATAATGGTGATACTGTAGAGTAGTGTTGGATCATGATAATGCTGTAGATCACCAGCTATTGTGATAATATTGTGAATGAACGTTGATCCTGATAATCATGTGAATTAACGCTTTTCAGTGATAATATTGTGAAT
>JADBJO010018536.1:30000-32500 GCA_016801955.1 Conus betulinus | reverse complement strand
GAAACGTACACCTTTTAACGGTTCAAGGCGATTTTAAATTTCGTGTTAATGCAGGACAACAAAAGCAGCAAATGAACTGAATTGTCTGCATGAGCACCCTAAGATCTTTATCTTCGTATTTTTGTGACAGTAATGATGTTTTTATCCGAAGAGAGGTCCCGGACCTAGTCCTTGTCATAATGTGTTTTAAAAGTCTGTTCCTTGTCTCTCTTCAGAAACAGACTCATGGTCTGGCATTGCCTGTGTTCCTGGTCTCTGTTCAGAAACAGACTCATGGTCTGGCATTGCCTGTGTTCCTGGTCTCTGTTCAGAAAACAAGACTTTTCATGGTCTGGCATTGCCTGTGTTCCTGGTCTCTGTTCAGAAACAGACTTTTCATGGTCTGGCATTGCCTGTGTTCCTGGTCTCTGTTCAGAAACAGACTTTTCATGGTCTGGCATTGCCTGTGTTCCTGGTCTCTGTTCAGAAACAGACACATGGTCTGGCATTGCCTGTGTTCCTGGTCTCTGTTTCAGAAAACAGACACATGGTCTGGCATGTGCCTGTGTTCCTGGCCTCTGTTCAGAAACAGACACATGCTTTGACATTGCCTGTGTTCCTGGTCTCTGTTCAGAAACAAAACACATGGTCTGGCACTGTCTGTGTGGAGACTATGTCGATGTTCCGAATGTAACTCGACCTTCCTAGCATCGACGGCCAGCGTGTCCGGGGTAAAGGATGCGCTCAGATCCATGCATGTCTTCTACTCTTTGATTTGTCCATACAAATGATAACATAAAACCCAGGTCGTGCGATTTTTTTGTCACTCCTTTTTTTACACGAAATTTGTTGTGTCCTTAAACAGATGTCTTGCTGTATTATTGGACATTTGCTTTGGCAACCTCGACTCCTCTGTTCGTGCTACTTCTTATAAGAACTGACAGCATCTGACAATGATTGAAACATGTTGGTGTGCCTCCGTTTCTCCGTAGACTAATAATTTGACATTAGCATGGTTACTGCACCAAAAAAAAAAAAAAAAAAAAAAAAAAAAAAAAGATGAATATACGCCACCGCAAGTAACAGACCCACAAACACTAGAGTACCAAAAATGCATACTCGATGTACATGAAAAGATACGACGCATTTTCCCTGTCAGAAATCAGTCATGCACAAAACTCGTGTGGTTTTGTAAGAACACGCGGAGTGATACGTAAAAAGGAGGGTAAGAAAAAAGAAAGGAGGTAAACATAAGAGGAATGTTTGTCATCTCTTCAGGCAATAAAATTCACCTGTAGGGCACTGAGAGAAAAAAAAAAAAAGAAAGAAAGAAAAGGCAAAAAGGCTTTCTTTAGACTGTATACACAAGGACGGTTGCTGTGTGTACACTTGCATGCCCCCCCCCCCCCCCTCTCTGCCTCTCTCTCTCTCTCTCTCTCTCTCTCTCTCTCTCTCTCTCTCTCTCTCTCTCTCTCTCTCTCTCTCTCCTCTTTCCTTTTACTCCCCCTTTTAAACTTCTTAGATGTTGGTTTGCGCGCTTCAGAGTTCTGTTGTGCAGTCATATCTGATTTTAGTTATGAGTTGATCGCCTTTGATTCCTCTGTAGGTGTGATTGATGGATGGTCTGTCCCACGTGTTCATAATGTTAGGTGTGATCGATGGTCTCTATCCCACGTGTTCATAATGTTAGGTGTGATCGATGGTCTGTCCCACGTATTCATAATGTTAGGTGTGATTGATGATCTGTTCCACGTGTGATTGATGGTCTATCCCACGTGTTCATGATGTTAGGTGTGATTGATGGTCCTGTCCCACGTGTTCATAATGTTAGGTGTGATTGATGGTCTGTCCCACGTGTTCATAATGTTAGGTGTGATTGATGATCCTGGATTTTGTTGTTTTCATCGGTGTTTTGTGCCTTCTCCAGATGGTTTAGATCCATTTCGTTGTTTTTGGTAATGCAGTTGTTTGTGAGATTTGATTTTCCTGTTATATGATAGACCTGCCTATCCATACGCTTTTTGGCGTATTTGTACGCCATTTTACACAAAAGACGATAACATATCTCTCAAATGAAAAAAAAAAAAAGATCCTAACAAAAAATTCTAGCAAAGTTTCGTTTTGTACGATACATCAGCCATTGCTTGTTAATGATATGACAAGTAAACATAACATTAGCATTTGTGACTAAACTGATGAAATATTAGATTTCAGTATTTATTGAAACTGATTCAAAACGAAAATAAAACACATCGGTTTGTTTTTTTTCTCTCCAAAATACGCCTGTTTATGTGAGAAAGTATACCATGGACAATTTTGGGGGTGGCAAATTTATAAGTTGCTTCAATGTTTTCCAAACGCGAGTTGGGTTGTTCTGTAAAATGTTTACCTACTCTGACAACTGATGTTTCTTATTTTTATTTCTTTGCTACGATTTTTACTGTTATAAATGTATCCCCTTTTATATTTTGTCTCTGTTAATGTCCGTTGATGGCGTTACGTGCAAGAGTTGATTTTATCT
>JADBJO010018536.1:0-7500 GCA_016801955.1 Conus betulinus | reverse complement strand
GCGGGGGCGTGTATCATAGAGTTAAGCCTGCTGCATCATACCACGCTGTGTCCGTGTGATGTGACCATCGCAAAAAAGGCTCTCAGTCTACGTTCCGTGGAACAACGAACACTAGCATTTTAAAGCTGTTTCTGTTACGGTGTGTCACACGATCAGTTACTCACGGCGATGAGCCACACGTTCGAACCGTTGCACCACAACACACAGCTGCTCGACCGGTGAACCACATGAAATATCAGTAAGATCCACCTGTCTTCCGTATGGAGCCCCACGGGTGAATGGAAATGGAATATATTGATCTTGAAACAAAGCTTTTATTACGTTGGGAATTTCAAGCGGGCCTGTGCCATTCTCCTCTGTTATTTGATTGTCAAAAGCGAGGCATAATCACGTGTCTCTAAGCAGCAGCTTTCATTGGTTCACGATGCGAAATGTCAGAAATGTGTCTGGCCAGACAGATTATGTCGTAAAAATCAGCTAGCTTTAGAACCAGTTTCTCACAAGAGTGTCAAACGGAGAGTTTAAGAAACACCCTGCTGCACGCTTGTTTTCGATACGAAATGTTGTTTTGCAACTTGCGTGTGGGACATAGCCCTAAACATGCCCTACAATGAAATACAATTCCCGTATGACATAGTTCTAACATGCCTTACGACAAAACACAACTCCTGTTATAACATAGTCCTAACATGCCTTACGACAAAACACAACTCCTGCTATGACATAGTCCTAACATGCCTTACGACAAAACACAACTCCTGCTATGACATAGTCCTAACATGCCTTACGACAAAACACCACTCATATTATGACATAGTCCTAACATGCCTTACGACAAAACACCACTCCTATTATGACATAGTCCTAACATGCCTTACGACAAAACGCAACTCCCGCACGACATAACCCTAGCACGCCTTACGACAGATTACAACTCCCGTATGACATAGTCCTAACGTGTCTAACAACAAAAACAACTGCCGTATGATATAGCCCTAACATGTCTTACTACAAAACACAACTGCCCATATGACATAGTCCTGACATGCCTTACGACAAAAACATAACTACCGTATAACAGCCCTAACGTGTCTTACGATAAAACACAACTCCTGTATGACATAGCTCTAACATGCCTTACAACAAAACACAACTCCTGTATGACATAGTTCTAACATGCCTTACAACAAAACAACTCCTGTATGACATAGCTCTAACATGCCTTACAACAAAACACAACTCCTGTATGACATAGTTCTGACATGCCTTACAACAAAACACAACTACTGTATGACATAGGCCTAGAATGCCATATAACAAAAAAACAACTGTATGACATAGACCTCGAATGCCATATAACGAAACACACAACTGTATGACATAGACCTAGATTGCCATGTAACAAAACACAATTCCCGAACGACATAGTTCCAACATGCCTTCTAACCAAAAGTGTGGAAGGAGCCAGTCTGTAGACTGCCTGCCCCTCTCTTGAAAACGTTCCCCCACCCCCCCCCCCCCCCCACCCCCACTCCCTGTGAAACCACTGTGGTGTCGACACAGGGATCTGCCTGTGTGTGTGTGTGTGTGTGTGTGTGTGTGTGTGTGTGTGTGTGTGTTGTGTGTATTGTGTGTGTGTGTGTGTGTGTGTGTGTGTGTGTGTGTGTGTGTGTGTGTGCCCTGGAGTCAAGTCGTGTGTGGGTGCTGCAGGGGCCTGACCCAGTGCTGCAGGACAACGGAGGAGAAGACCGCCCAGGGGAAGAGGGTCAAGGCCATCATTCAGGGAGAGTACGACAAACTGGGACCATCTCGTGAGTTCACTGGGGAGGGCGCGGGGGTGGGGAGGGTGGGGGGAGCTGGGAGGGGAGGGTGCGAGCGTGGTGGAGGTTGTCTTTACCATCCCTCTCTCTGTCTCTGTCTCTGTCTGTCTGTCTGTCTGTGTGTGTCTCTCTCTCTCTCTCTCTCTCTCTCTCTCTCTCTCTCTCTCTCTCTCTCTCTCTCTCTCTCTCTTCTTCTTCTTCTTCTTCTTCTTCTTCTTCTTCTTCTTCTTCCCCGATTTTTCAGATCCCGTTTTTTTTCTCCGTTCGTGTACAACTTGAATCCGTATCAGTGTGTTCATACTACACTTTTAATTTTGCATATGTGAGTATCATGCATGCGTGCGTGTGTGCGTGCGTGCGTGCGTGTGTGTGCGTGCGTGCGTGCGTGCGTGCGTTTCAAAGAACGAAACATTTTCAAAGACACTTAATAAAACACGTTGGGATAGAGAAGGGTGGCGAATCTACATCCCCGTCACATCACTCTTGAAAGAAAGGAAGAAAGAGCATGCGCTTGGTGTGTATGTGTCTTTTGTCTTAATGCTGGTCTGAGTACTACAGTCTGATGACTAATACCGATGTAGGAGTTACAGTTTACTGACTACTTCTTGATCTGGATGTTACACGTTAACTGTCTAATGCATATCTGGATGTCACACTTTTCTGCTTGATGCCGATTTGGATGTTGACACTTTAACCGACGAATGCTGATGAGAGTGTTACACTTTACGGACTAAAGAGGCGTAAATGCTTCACTGACTAATGTTAATGTGGTTGTTATCATTCACAGACCAGTTGTTACGGTTTACAGATTAACGTTGGTCTTGATGTTACAATCAACTTATACTGATCTGAATGTTTAAAGTAACTGACCGTTGCTTATCGGGTGTGACAATTTACCGACCCATGGGGCTACTGTGCATCGGTTATCGCTGACCTGGATGTCACACTTGACGGGCTTCTACTGACCTGGATGTCACACTTGACGGACTTCTACTGACCTGGATGTCACACTTGACGGACTCCTACTGACTGGATGTCACACTTGACGGACTCCTACTGACCTGGATGTCACACTTGACGGACTTCTACTGACCTGGGTGTTCCACTCGACTGACAAATGTTGATGAGGGTGTTACAACTGACTCATAGCTGTCCACTGAGGGTGTTACACCTGGCTCACTGATGTCCACCGGGGTGTTACAGATGACTCATTGATGTACACTGGGGTGTTACAGGTGACTCATTGCTGTCCCGAGGGTGTTACAGCTGTCTCACTGACGTCCACCGGGGTGTTACAGATGACTCATTGCTGTCCACTGAGGGTGTTACAGTTGACTCATTGCTATCCACTGGGGCGTTACAGCTGACTCATTGCTGTCCATTGAGGGTGTTACAACAGACCCATTGCTGTCCACTGAGGGTGTTACAGCTGACTCATTGCTGTCCACTGAGGGTGTTACAGCTGACTCATTGCTGTCCACTGAGGGTGTTACAGCTGACTCATTGCTGTCCACTGAGGGTGTTACAGCTGACTCATTGCTGTCCACTGAGGGTGTTACAACAGACTCATTGCTGTCCACTGAGGGTGTTACAGCTGACTCACTGCTGTCCACTGAGGGTGTTACAGCTGACTCATTGCTGTCCACTGAGGGTGTTACAGCTGACTCATTGCTGTCCACTGAGGGTGTTACAGCTGACTCACTGCTGTCCACTGAGGGTGTTACAGCTGACTCACTGCTGCCCACTGAGGGTGTTACAGCTGACTCATTGCTGTCCACTGAGGGTGTTACAGCTGACTCACTGCTGTCCACTGAGGGTGTTACAGCTGACTCATTGCTGTCCACTGAGGGTGTTACAGCTGACTCACTGCTGTCCACTGAGGGTGTTACAGCTGACTCACTGCTGTCCACTGAGGGTGTTACAGCTGACTCACTGCTGCCCACTGAGGGTGTTACAGCTGACTCATTGCTGTCCACTGAGGGTGTTACAGCTGACTCATTGCTGTCCACTGAGGGTGTTACAGCTGACTCACTGCTGTCCACTGAGGGTGTTACAGCTGACTCATTGCTGTCCACTGGCGTGTTGCAGGTTCGCTGAGGGCGCCGTGATCTTCATGTTCGCCGTCCTGGTGGTGCTGTGGATCACACGGGACCTGGGAGGGGTAGGAGGATGGGGAGACCTCTTTGCAGAACAGTGAGATCATCTTGATTCTTGCTCTGCATAGGGAACTCGGGGGGGGGGTGAGGGTGCGGTGGACATGGGGGTTGGGGTGGCAGGTAATGTACGGGAGTTTATGTACATGAAAGGGTGGCCATATACGAGTGAGTGATCTGTTTGTGTGTGTGCGTGCGTGCGTGCGTGCGTGCGCGTGCGTGCGTGCGTGCGCGCGCGCGCGTGTGTGTGTGTGTGTGTGTGTGTGTGTGTGTGTGTGTGTGTGGTCAAGTCTAGTCAAAATTATCTTTACTGAAGGTTCAAGCATAAGCGTCACAGCTTTTTTACATCCTGCACTCATAAAAATAATCATGATTATAAAGAACAAACCACAAACAGAATCATGTATCAACACATTATGAAGAATATGCAAAACAAAAATGTGAAGTAAATTAATCAAGTATTTAATTGTAGTGAAGTGTCGTCGGCAAAAAATTTCACAACCGCACGTAATGTGTAAAGGCAAGTCATTTATGTAGACAGAAAAGAAGCTGGGCTCCTAGCACATATCCTTGAGGAACACCAAATTTCAAAGGAAGTAACTCGGACCTATTGGAAAATAATTTCAACAAGCTGGTAATCAGTAAGAAAAGATCTACTTAACTCTATAGCCATACTTGATAGTTTGTAATATGTAAGCTTTTTATGAGATGCGAATGGCTGATAATGTCGAAAGCTTTAGCAAAATCAAAAAGAGGAACTCCAGTAAATTCATTGTTGTTTGTATCAGATAGACATTTGTCTACAAGCTGTATAAGAGATGAATGGGAAGAGTGATTTTGTCGAAATTCCGATTGATTTTTATGAATTAGATCATAATATTTCAGATGAGAATATAATGTATTTTAACTCTGTGTGTGTGTGTGTGTGTGTGTGTGTGTGTGTGTGTGTGTACACGCTGAGCGCATAAATGCTTGCATGTGCACGAACGTGTGGATAGATGGATATTTGAGTATGTATCATGTTTGCACGCGCACACATTCTATTCGCTGGCAGATCATGGCAATCCCACGTTTCTTTCTGGTCTGGACTAAGCGATCCTCGAGCTTGTTCACACAGATCGTTATGTATGACGATCTACACCTTCTGATCCTCTCTCTTCTCTGAAGGGAGAGAACGCTTCTTCATACCTTACGCAAAGGGAAGTAATCTATAGGTCGTGTCTGCCTGACTAAAACATATACGACCTACAGATTGCTGCCGTAATATAGCGCTGGCTGGCTTTTGACCACAACAGATCGTTAGGATACAGCAGCTGAGTGTAAAAACTGCTTTGAATTGGTCATGAAAAGATTTTCGACGATTCTTTCTCTAATTTCAATTACTTATTTCTAAAGTAGTGTAAAGTTGAATATCGTCGCTGCTCCGAATGGTAGGGTTGCTGGTAACTAAGTGTCCCAACCATATCCTTCGGCACGGCAAGCTGTGGACATTTAGTTCATCAGCATCCACGAAATGATTCCCACAACAGGATAGCTTTCGTGTAGCCAGCCTACTCCCCCTTGCATGAATCTGGTGTGTTTTCAGAATATGAAGAGTGACTTTTTTTCCACCTTCCTCCTTACCTGGGACCGCCCAGCTACGAGTAACGCAAATGATCTTACTATTATCATTACTATTGTTATAATTATTAAGAGTATTAGTAAAGTGCCTTTCCTCGAAGCGCTTTGAAATGGGTGCGCTGCCCACCTGGGTAGAGCCGACTGAAAATCCGCCTGCTGGTGGTAATCATTTGCTTCCTGTGTCATCCAGTCGAATATAAGTCACTCAGTTTGTCGCCAACTCCTTTGATTTTTTTTTTACGCTGGGATGCATGCTATGCGTAAACTTGTCATTACTACCAATGCTCAACATGGCGTTCTCTTCTAAAAGTTGGTGATAGGATTTTACGTGTGCGCAGGATATTATGCTCGCATGCACATACGGAGCCTCGATTTACTGTCTGATTCGAAGGACTTTTTGGGAAATGTAACTCCGAAGGGAAAATACCCAAGTACCGAATGAGATTTGAACCCGTAATCCCAGGATCACGAGACCGGCGCTCTGCCAGCTGAGCTCTTCCGATCCATGGATTACAAATTGAATGATTGGGTCTAGTTATGAACAAAGATTGGGTCTAGTTATGAACAAAGATTGGGCCTAGTTATGAACAAGGATGGGTGTAGTGTTACGACAAACATTGGGCGTAGTTACAAACAAAGATTGGGTGCAGTTATGAACAAAGATTGGGCCTAGTTATGAACAAAGATTGGGTCTAGTTATGAACAGAGATTGGGTCTAGTTATTAACAAAGATTGGGTCTAGTTATGAACAAAGATTGGGCTAGTTGTGAACAAAGATTGGGTCTAGTTATGAACAAAGATTGGGTGTAGTTATGAACAAAGATTGGGTCTAGTTATGAACAAATGTCGTCGTGGACGCCGACATCGCGTGACTAGACAAGACAGAATCACGGTCCGTACGTTCGGCCAGTGAACACAACGACCTCGAGCATTACTCCTATCTTCCATCAGGGCGGTGGGGGTTTATTGCAACGGTGACCGCTGCACCAGTTGTCTCCGCCTCTGATGGTTACGGACAAATGTGTAGATTGCGGGCGGCAAAGTTCTTCCGGTCCACTCAGCACTGGTGTCTGTCCACTTTTTTTTTCTCTGTTTCCTCTCTGTCTTCACAAACCCTTCTTCGTGTTTTTTTTGTTGATGGTCGTAGGGTGTCGTCCGTTTGATCTTGTCACTTGTCCACACTACATGCGACTGCAGCTGACCAAGCATCTGATTGTAGTGCAGACAGTCATTTGAGTTTCGAGTGTCACGTGCTTTGTGTCGTTCAGTTTCCAAAAACTCAGGGTTGGTTTTTCGTGACAGGTCTGTTTCGGACTCTACCCCAGCGATACTTATAGGATTCGTCTCTTCTTCTTCCCCTCGCATAACCCCTTCCGGAGACAGCCCAGCACGGTAGAGAGCTACAGCGTCAATGAGCAGACCATTGAGATTGAACGAGGTAATTGACCACCGCATTTAGCTCTGCGTTTCAATCTTGTGTTCGTTCCTGCGTTGCTGCTTTTCTTTCTTTCACATATTTTGCCATTTTTTTTTTTTTTAATCTTGCTTTGTTATTTTTTTTCTGTCATTTTTGTTGTTTCTTTCATTTGTTATTTAGATTCCTTGCCTCTCTCTGGCTCTTTTCTTGTTTTTATACTTTTTGGCGCGTTTGTCTCACATTCTTTATATTTTTCATCAGTTTTCTTCATCTTTCCTTTTTTTCTCACTTGAAAAATGACCTGTAGATAATCTTTGGCGATCGTGACGATAAGCCAAGAACTTGAACGTAAGGCCTGTATGTCGAATTTTAAATCGGTGCTGTAAAGGAGCTAGCTAAATGTTCTCCCATGTAGGAGATAGTTACATTGTGGTTCTTTACTAGCAAGGTGACGAACTGGATTAAGCGTAATAAAATGTTACATATAATT
>JADBJO010018535.1:0-21556 GCA_016801955.1 Conus betulinus | reverse complement strand
TTATAGCATGGTTTTTGCTCGAGTGACCAGCTGTGTGGGCATTTGGGGCTATATGTTGCTGATCAACGTAGCAAGAATACCATGAACAGTTGTGCATTGCTCCAAGCAGAAAGCCAAAGCTCAGTCGTGCGACAACGGCCCATTGCTGGAGGACTGGGCCATGCAGATGGTGTTTTTTTTTTTTTTCTTGAAAATTCGTCAACACATTGCGGTGTGCCTGCCATTCGCTACAGATAATCTGTAAAGAAGACATTGGGTACGTTTGTGACTTTTTCTTTTCCTTCATTCGTCCTAGACTATTCAGTGGAACAGTCTGATTTTTTATGTGTTTATATCTTTGTTCCCCTCCACTTTCCCTTTTCCCGATCTAGTATACTTATTCATAATATATAGTATATTTATGATATGTTGTTTCTGCTATTTGTTATCGAAGTTGAAAAATCATTAAGGAAAGGAAAGAAACGGCTTGGTACCAATTACAAACATGTCACTTGTTTTATACCAACGCACATCCTTTTGTACCCGATACAAGACATAAGTTCATTTTCCAACAGCTGAAGAATGAAGGATGTGGCTATTGCTTTCCATACCCATTCTTATCTTTTAAAAGGTGAAGAAGCTCCGTGGTGCATTCCATGTCATGCTCCACTCACAGTGAAACATATTCTTTTAGATTGTTGGGACTTGCATGATGTGAGACATAAACACTTTACAGCAGAGTCCATGAAAACCCTGTTCAGAGATGTCCCACCTGACGTGATCTTTGAGTTTCTGAAAGAGATTAACATTTTTCATCTGATCTAAGATTTCACGGAAGAAAGATTTTTTTTAAACGAAGTTTCTGGTACGCGTTTAGAAGATGCATTTTTAAGAGATGTGTGAAAGTTTGTTTCTTTTTTTGTTTTTTTTTTTTTTAAGATGGCTTGTGAGTTGATTTTAACGTGGTGACAGCCCTGATATGGCTCTTGGCGGTCGGCTGGGCTATAATCAACATTACCTTACCTTGCCTATCCAGGAGACGCTGATCAACAGTCAGAAATCCTTGACTCTCTCTGGCTTCAATGTTCTTTCAAGACCACCACAAACTTATGCACCAGGATCAACGGGAGGGGGTCTCGTCACTCATCCACAAATGTTGTGTTCAGCTCTGTTAATCTTAAAATTATTCTCCGAGATTTAGCTGTCAAAATCACTGTGCACAAAATGGTAACTATATGCTCTTTATATTTACCTCCATTTGTATCTGTCGGTGGACCTCTGGATAGAGGAATGGATTCCAATTCATAGATGGATAACAAACTCAAAGCCGCTTAAACCTGAAAGAGTTTTTATCGTGTTTTGCAGTCGGCTATAAAAAAGAAATTTTCTTGTGACGTTTGCACTTCTTTTTTTTTTACATCCCTTACCTTTTAAAAGGAGCTCTGTGGTGGATTCCACGTGATGCATCACTCACAGTGAAGCTTACATCATGTCAGATATGAATAGTTTAGAACATGTTGAGAGGTGTTCCTCCACATGTGATGTTTGAAAGTGAAACTTACATTGTGTCAGACATAAACAGTTTAGAACGTGTTAAAGAGATGTTCCCCCAGATGTGATGTTTGAAAGTCTGGAAGAGATCATTGTCTTTTTTTAAGATTTTAGGGAAGAAAGACTTTAACGGAATTCAGTGGGTTTTAAGAACACGTGTTAATGAGTTGTGTACCTTTGTTTGTTTGCTCGTTTGTTGGTTTGTTTGTTTGCTTATTTGACTTGAGACAACTTCAGCGAGGTGATGGCCCTGATAATGACCCTCGGTGGCCGGCTTTGTTATAAACATCTCTCTCTCTCTCTCTCTCTCTCTCTCTCTCTGTTTTCTCTCTCTCTCTCTCTCTCTCTCTCTCTCTCTCTCTCTCTCTCTCTCTCTGCCCCTCCCTCCCCGAAGAGCTATTTAGTCTGATTAGAGAACTTCCACTTGGGGTAGTGCGAGTACTTCATTATAGGATCTCCTTTTCAAAGATGTCTGATGGGGTCCTTCGACATATCTCCATTCCTCCAGAAGTGCATTTTTGTGTTTCACCTTTGTCAGCATGCGATCTCTTACTAGTTCTGGACCATTCATGGTCTGCTCACGACTGCTAGCATGGAGAGTTTACCCGTTTCCAATTGTTTGAAAAAACAAAACTAGAGGAAGCTGCTCTTCACTTGAATATCTTTTTCAAAAATTTATCTGGGCCTTATTTACGGAAACGTCAAAACAACAACAACAATAAGAGCAACAACAACAACAACAACAACAACAACAACTGAAGAGGAACTTCTGCAAAGTCTGGATTCAGTAGAAAAGCCGACAGATATTCTCATCAAATCTGCCAAAGCCCCTGTTTTCACCACTTGTATGAAGTCTAAAAGGCACCCGAGCACCGTGGTTGGAGGTCTGACTACCAACAAATCAAAATTGAACGCAAAGGGCTCAACGTTGCCAGTACCGCAGATCAATAACTCCCGGAGTTTGGGCCCATGACAAACTGCGAGGTAAGTAAGTATACGCTTTGAAAATAAGCAAACACTGGTCATGGAGAGTCTTCTGTTCCGAGTTGACAGCAAAAATACGGAAGAAAAAATCCGGAAAGTAATTAAGAAAATTAGAGGGGAAAACAACAACCTTTTGGTTCAACCCCCCCCCCCCCCCCCCCCCCCCAAAAAAAAAAAAAAAAAAACAAAAAAAAACTCGCAGACGCCCTGGTTACAGATGAAAAGAAAAATACTGATGGTCGATCCTTTGGCCTCCGCATCGAAAACCAAATCTGCTGTTTTAAAAACACAAAGGAACAATTCACTGTGACTTTACCTCTAGCAATATATGAAGACTATACTCTGCCCTTTTCACTAGGTTTCTGACATTAGATCCTCAGATCTGTAGTGCTTTCTCTCCCTGGCCTTGATTACATCACTTTTATTTCTAAAACATCTCTCTGAAAGCTATTTCCAAACTCTTTTAAAAGTTGACGGTCATATCCGGACTACAGGGTATTTCCCACTCTTCTGGCGGAAAGCCCTCGTCATTCCGATTACTCAACCGTAAAAGACTGGATCCACCCTTCTGCCGCCCAGTATCTCCAACTAGCTGCCATTATGAATGAATGGAAAAAGGATCGACTATCGCTGATAATAGGACCTGGGAACCACTGACGTTTGACCGAAACGAAAGTGCGCTTCCACAAGTACCATTGTACAGTTAGTCCGTCTTGAAAGCACCATCCGCGACGTCTTCATAAATAAGCGTGTTCACTTTTTGTGGACGGAGAAGGCTAACGACACCACCTGGAAATCTGTGTTTCATTGAACTCCCTTCTCGTGTTACAAACACAATTCAAGTGAACTGGCAGTTTCACGTTCAACAAGTTGGCAGCACGCTGCCTAACATCCTCGAGCAGGAGTTGGGCGTATCCCAGGAAAGCACCCTGTCTCCTCTCTCCAGCATTCAAATCTATGAGCTCGTCAAGTCTGTAAACAAAAGCGCCGAGTCCTTCCTGTTTGATAAGGAATTTGCGGTCTTGCAGGTTGAGTTACCTATGCTAGTGTCCAGCGTTGTCTGAATGCTCTCCGGACTGTTGTTTGAAGTCCATCACTTCTCAGGACTCCAAAATGCTTCCTATGAATGAATGTGTTTTAAACCCCAAATTCCACGAGAAACTTGAAGACAACCGGAGTTCTGTTTCAACACCCAGGAATTTGTATCCTTCCCCTTTTGAACAGTGCAGACATAAGGTGTCGTGTGCGATTTGTCCGAATTTCCTCACGACCTTTGTTGGAGGTTCTACACCCCAAAATCCATTTGTTTAACATGTACGATTTTACGAAAGAAAGATAGTTAAACAATTTGTTTTTGAAAATGTATCTTATGACCTGTTGAGGTTTTTGTTTTTGAATATATGCATAGAAAAAAATGACGAGTTGAAGCCCTGATATAGCCTCTTGTGGTCGTCTGGGCTGTACACGAAATTATATGAACTGCCCCGATATTAACTCTTCACTCGTCGTTTACATTCTTTTAGTAAGTTTCCATCTTCCTGCGCGCGCGCGCACACACACACACACACACACACACACACACGCACACACGCACGCACGCACGCACACATACACGCGCGCGCACGCACGCACACACACACACACACACACACACACACACACACACACACACACACACACACACACACCCACGCACGCACACACACACACACACACACACACACACACACACACGCACGCACGCACGCACGCACACACACACGCACGCACACAAACGCGCGCGCGCGCACACACAGACACACATAATGATTATCCCTCCACCAGCCTCTTTTCTTTTTCTAGCTAATTCTGTTCATGCATGGCATGTTCAAAAACAATTCTTTTTCTAGCGTTCATTTGCTGCATAAGTGTGCTCGTTTTTACTCCGCAATCCAGTTCTAAATCGACACTTTTGTGTCACTCTCACATCTCTCCATACCGATTCCCTAACTTCCCTGCCCTTCTCTTTATCTGAACTGTCATTCTTACCGTTGTCATTCCCATCAAGGTCTGTCCCGGTGCGTGCAACCAGTTGAGACCGCTATAACTCGCTTCTCCCCTGACAAATTTCCAAAAGAGTTTTAGACCTTTTACAGCTTCAGAATTTTGCCACCAAGTGCATATTTAAAGGCACGTAGTTCTGATAATGCCTGTATACTTTTTTTTAAGAACTCCTCTGGCTTTCTGATGAACGGGTGCAAGATTTCCTGTCTTCAGTATTTTTTCGAACTGCACGTGCACTCGGTATTTCTTAATTATTGTTTTGTCAGGATCTGTCCGTTGTCGAAGACAGGAATAATTACTTTCTCAGATTCAGACGGGGGGGGGGGGGGGGGGGGGGGGGGGGGGGGATGGAGGTGGGAACATAGTGAAAAAAAGAATTTCATTTAATTGCAGTTCGAACTTGAAACTTCTTTTCTTTATCACTGTTCGTCAGTTTATCACTTTCATCGTTTCAAATTTGAAAAGGAGCAGTCATTTAGATAGTGCCATACGTACGATAATCTGCTTTTATCTGAACTACCATTTGTGTTTCACATGAGCACATGTTGCGAAGGAAAACTGGTTTACCTTTTCAAGTACCAAAACTCAGTCAATCCATTTGCAAAATTTTCGTCAATTTTTTGCTGATCCTGAACTTTGTCTAGAGTCCATCATTCCAGCTATGTGTGTGTGTGTGTGTGTGTGTGTGTGTGTGTGTGTGTGTGTGTGCGTGTGCGCGCGCGCCAGTGATTTCATTGGTTGAACCAGTTAAACTCGGGTTCTCTCTTTCTTTGAGAATGGATATAAGATGTTCAGTAAACCAGGAAGTGGTTGACTACTTAAGGGAAAGTGAACTCATCCCGTCTTACTGAGGGCTTAAAAAAACAGCGAATAGGAAGGGGTTTGCTGTCGCCTTGAAGCCAACGATGGTTTAGAATTGTCTCCTGGGTGGGGACGTAGACAGTGGAGGTTACTGTAGCCTCGGAACCGACGACGAGAAGAATTGTCTCCCGAGTGGGAATGGTCGACTGCAAAACGTGTCAGCCTGTTGGAGCCTAGACAGGGAGCTGCCAGACAACGGTGAGTGTTTGCAGCCAGAGAAGACCAGCGGGAGAGGCTGACAGAGGAGCCCTGTCTGTTTAGAGGGTGAAGTGCAGTGGAGTCCAGGAGATTCGCTCTGAGAGTGCAACTCAAGCTACGTTGCCAGTGTCCCCCAACTGGTATTTGGCCAATCTGGAGGACACAACAGTGTGGCAGCTTCAGCTCATAGTCGCACAGTGGGATGAGAGAAACTGACGGTCAAACCAAGGAATGCTGGCAAGTTATGGACGTTTTCTTTGTTCTTAAGTTTATAAGTGTGCAAACAGAATAGTGGAACATTGTCTTTCCTGGTTAAGTAAGAGTAACTAGAGAACGGGGGGTGCGATTATGAGACTATCTGTTTCATGTTTACATTTTTTAGGATACAGGTAAGTGAGCTGTGTAGTGACGGGTGGGGGCTCGGAGTCAAGTTAAATAAAAGTCGATTATTTTCTATGAAATGTTACTGGTTTCCCGTCACCTTTGTGCGGGCCCGATGTGAGTGACATAGTGCGTGTGCCCATGCGAGAGCGCATTTTGGTTGTGGAAGCGTAAATACTTCTGTCTATACCCCCCTGCACCCCTGCATATGATAATCATATTTTAACAACTAAGGGGAGCGTCGGAGGCCCGTCACACAATCTGGAGCCATTTCAGTCGTGTGTGTGTGTGTGTGGAGGGGGGGGGGGGGGGGGGGGGGGGGGGGGGGGGGTCATGCGATAACTTCACATGCAGCTGAAATCGATCCACGCCAGGCATATTCGTAAGCGTTTCATCAGATCTGTCATCAGTGACGTTTTGCGTAAACTGTCCAAGGTTTGGTAAAACTCTCCCTTGAACGTCTGTGCGGTTCAGTCTTTTGTCTTAAAGGTTATAGTCTTTTTCTGGTTTTTCACTCGGCTCTTGCATGGCAATATGTTCCCCTTTACTATCACCGCCCTCTTTCACAAAAGCGTTTTCCTCTTGTTTCTCACTTGTTTGTTCACTGTCCACTGGTTCTTCTTTCTTCCTTCATGCCAGTCGCACAGCGTTGTTTTGCAGACTTTAATGGAGAAGCCGATGATTCTGTGTTACGTCCTCCAGCCTGCACACACAGGACATGTTGGGGCATGTAATGAACTTCAGATGAGGGGGGTATGGCAGGGATGGGGTGTGGGGGTGGGGGTAAAAAGGGTTTAAGATTTATAACTATAACTTTGTTTCCATCATGATAAGGGGGAAAAGGATGAGTAATAATGAGATATGATTTGTAGGTTATTTTTAATGATGAATGATGTTAAAATAGTGTATTAATAAAATATGAAAAAAAAATGTTTCGCAGTCAGCAAGTAGTTGTGACGACGTCTTGCCTTGTGTTGATAGGGACAGCCTCAATAGGGAGGGGCCAGTAAAACACGGCTTTATTTCGAACATATTTTAAAAGTAATAAAATTTCAGGGCCACTGGTGCAAAAGAAAACATGTGATGAACAATGAGAAAAAAAAAACATGTTCAACATATAAATAATGCTGTACACTTCTTACAACATTTACAGTATAAAGTATGAGTATCATCGTACGTTAAGATTCGGGTTAAAATTAAGTTAGTTTATTTTGGTGTATAGGTGTTTGCGTTGTTGTCCTCCGACGGGCCAACAGTTTAAAAGAATGAATGTAGACGAGTAGTGAACATTAAAATATTTTCAAAACATAAAACGACACTGTACATATGTTACAAAATTGACAGTATAAAGTATAACTTACTATCATACTATGTTGCGTTAAATCCAAGTTTAAAATATGTTGGTGTATTTTCTTTTTTTTTTTTTTTTCCCTTATGACTAGTCATCACGGTTCAGAAATTGATATCAATAATTTCTTTATCACCTGATGACACTGGGCCGACCATAAACAGTTTCTTTGTCACCTGATGACACTGGGCTGACCAGGAGGATTGACCAATGGCATCGTGCCGTGAGGCGACAGTCCGCGAAATCATAACTGATATAAATGAGGGCCGGCCTGAGTACGAACTCATTGCACGCTGAGCTGCTGAGGAGCGACGGAACAGAGACGACGGGACAGCGAGCGGTTTTCACGGAGTGTGGGGCGGCCACCCGCCGCGTGACGTGAGGGCCAGACGGGTATGGGACTGACATGTGTACATAACATGTAAACGGACGGCAATCTGTGAAGTCGTTATCTAAACTATTCCTTTGATTTAAAAGTGGTACTAAGACCAGTATATTTATTAATAAAATGTTGTAGCTCCGCTTTAATTGTATCACATGGGTCAAGTTAAGTATTTGGCCACAGGGGCAGGCAACATTACCAAATTCCCCCTGTAGCCGTGTGTGACATCAACCTAAAAATTAAAGTTTGAATTGGTCGGGGGACTGCCAGGAACAGTCCCTGTCTTACCAACGGGCCGTCAGAGTGGTGCGTGCCAGCATATTGTTCCAGTTCAGTGGACTAACCCTGCACGGCAGCCCTTCTGAGCGCGTGTGTTGCTTTCCTGCACTGACCACCCGAGATGACGGGTTGGCCAGACCGGCCAGTACCGGCCATTTAAAAATTGGGTGCGACTTGAGTTTTATTTTTAGGGCCAAACCAAGGGGTCAGAGTCGGTAAATATTATCATACTGTGTGGGCTGTGTGGCAGGTCGCTGGTGAAGATGAGGCCTGCAACACCACCCACAGCTCTGCTGTAAAAATCGAGATTCCTTTATTTGAAATAAAACTTTTCTGGATTTTCAGGGAGGGATAACAAAGGCACGGCCAATTTTCATTTTTATTTTGGATCCGTCTGTGTATATTTGAAGGTGGTGATGTAACAATTTTTTTTTCTTTGGCTGCACATGCTATGATGTTCGGTTGCTTTTTTTTTTTTACTTAGAGTGGAGGTCCAGATCGATTTTAGCTTCCGCCATCATCCACAGGGCAGGAGAGTGAGGAGGATGTTTAACTGTTTGATAGGGTGAAATCTCAGCTGCATAATAATTCTTTGCTGGCATCTATAATTTGTTTATTTTTTTGTTGATCTGTAAGGTGTGTCTTTTCTGGTTTTGTTTCCATTTTGAATCTAAGTTGCTCACTTCTGAAGGTATTTGAAAATTCGGTGTCTGTGAGATCAGTGCTCGCATAGGTGCGAACAACTGACTGTCCACATCTGAGTTTAATGACTTGGCGAAGCGGCAGCCAGCCGATGTCTCTGTAAATAGAATTATTTATGTCGTATAAAGCCAAACCCAAGGCATTTTTAACGCTCTTGTTTCTGTTGTTTCCACTGTTTTAATGAAACTCCTAGGGGGTGGTGAAGTAGGCATCCAGGCCATATGTCGGGCGAGACCTGACCAGGGCCTGGACAATGCAATTTTTATGTTAAAAACGTATGATCACTGGCACACTTTTCACAGGCCAGGAACTTGATGAAATTTAACGCTGGGATGGCCTTTTTGACCAGGGTGCTCAATGTGGTTACCCCATGTGAGTTTTTGTGTTAAGATTGCCCCCAGGAATTACGTTTTAGTGGATCGGACTATCTTAGTGTCATAGATCAAAACATGCAAGTCTGGAACTTTGGTTCGACAGAAAACAATAAAGAGAGCTGGTTTATCTAGCGTTAAGATAAATCCATTAAAACTCGTGTATGCCGTGACCAGGTCAGTGTTTCTTTGGTGATTTTAAAGATATTTTTAGGCCCTTTCCTCACTTCTGACCAGATGGCGATGTCATCAGCATACATGGTCGTATTGCAGTTGTTAAAAGGTATTTTATTAAAATCATTAAGCATAATATTAAAAAGTGTTGGGGCAGTAACACTCCCCTGGGGCACTCCCATATATAATTGGTGGGTCTGGGAGAGAGTGGCTGGCCAACTTCGACTTTCATGGTTCTGTTACTTAAAAAAGGTTTTGATAAAGAAAATACTTATTGCCATGTATGCGAATTTTAGTTAATTTGTGTATAGTTTATTATGCCATACCGAATCGTAGGCACCCTTATGTCAAAAGTGGCATTTTGTTTCTTGTGAACGCTTTTTTTAATATGCGACATTATTCTACTGAAATGCTCTGTGCAGCTCCTAATTCTTAAAACCGGCTTGAAAGTGGGGTATATTATGTTATTTTCTAAGCAATTTTCTAGTCTATCCATGGCCAGTCTTTCATAAACTTTGCCCAGAATTTTGGGACAGGGAGATGGGTCTGTGGCTTTGGGGGCCGTGCCTTGGTTTCCCAGGTGTGGGCACGGCCACCACCACCGCTTCTTTCCAGGCTTTGGGGATAGCCCCTGTGGCCCAACAACGGTAAAAGAATACAAATAAAACTGCTAAAAACTCGTTGGGCATTTGTTTTATTACCCGATCTGATGCCGGGTCTTCTCCTGGGGCTTTATTAAGGTTAATGTTGATAGCTTGGGTTAATTCAGGTAGTATAAAAGGGGTGTTAATGGTCGAGTTGTCATCTGGCGGAGGTTCAGGTACTTCTCCCTTTGCCTGCCGTAATTCCTTTTCGCGCTTTGGCAGCCATTTGGACTGGCTGGCATGAGCAAAGGTGTTGGCTAATAAATTGGCCTTTCCCTCATCGGTCTTAGTTTTCCGTTTTTGAAAGTGACGGGTGGTTCTTTAAAAACACCCTTAGACTTCAATTTGTTTTTTCCTGGCCAGGGATACATTCTTAAAAGCAATAACTGTATCATCTTTTCTACAGTATGTTGGTTTCGCACATGCTATTGTTTTATCAGTTTCTAGCTCTGCTGCTTTCTTTTTCTGTAAAGTAGGGGGTCCGAGGTGTCTGTTGAATATCATGGTGGCCTTAATGCCTTTCTTTCACGGCCTTTTTCTGGTGCGTTTGTAGGTGTATTCTAAAGAGATGTGTGAAAGGCTTTTTATGACTTGTGAGTTGATTTTAACGTGGTGACAGCCCTGATATGGCCCTTTGCGGTCGGCTGGGCTATAGGCAACATTACCTACACGGCCTTTTCACATTTCATGTTCCGCCAGGGCTTTAAATGGCAGGGCTTTTCCTTATTATCAAAGTATTTTTAGGAACAGAGGCATTACATGCGCTAAGCATGTTTTTTCAACATCTAGCGCCGTAAACTTTCGACTGTCGACGGATTTGCAGACGGGAAAATTCACGTGCAAAGCACAGAATACAATACTGACAACACCTCAATAGCAGGGTATAAAAGGGGTTTGGCTTCATTGAAAAATGAAACCAGAAACGAAAGGAAAGAATGCCAAATCTGAACAGCCAACAACGAGAAAATGCGATAGGCCGGTTGCAGGCCGGACAGAGTCAAGCGGCTGTTGCCAGACATTTCAATGTGGCCAGAAGCACCATCAGTAGGCTTTGGAACCGGTTTGGAACGACGGGGTCGACAGCAGATCGACCTCGTTCAGGACGGCCAAGGTGCACAACCCGAGCCCAAGATCGCTACATTACGCTCCGCCATGTTCGGGATCGTTTCCTGTCTGCCTCCTCTACAGCCCAGGCCATCCCTGGCCACAGACGTGTAAGTGGGCAAACCGTACGCAATCGTCTACATGCTGTTGGAATGAGGGCTCGAAGACCTGTCCGAGGACCCGTTATGACTCAGCGTCATCGTCAGGCGCGACTTCAATGGTGCATGCAACATCTTCCCTGGGCTGTTCATCGTGAATGGAGACAGGTTTCATTCAGCGACGAATCACATTTCCTGCTGCAACGCCATGACCGGAGAGGAGGGTCTATCGCAGAACGAATGAAACGCTATGCACAGAACTGTGTTGATCAGGCACCTCCCCATGGTGGTGGAGGGGTAATGGTATGGGGAGCCATCAATTTCAGTGGCAGAAGCCCCCTAGTACTGGTCCAGGGACGACTTAATGCTCAGCGCTACATTGCAGAAATCCTCCAGCCTCACGTTCTTCCACTCCTGGCTGCTCCTGGTTCCATATTCATGCATGACATGCTCGGCCACACTCAGCCCGCTTAACACGACATTTCCTGGCTGCCAACAACGTCAATCTCCTTCCCTGGCCCTATATGTCACCGGATTTAAACCCAATAGAGCACATTTGGGATGAGTTGGATCGCCGAGTCCGTGCCCGAGTTAATGCCCTACAAATGAACGAGAGTTATTCCAGGCTCTTCAGGAGGAGTGGGACACCATTCCACTGCGCGTCATCCGCAGTCTGCTGCGATCCCTGCCCAGGCGACTTCAAAGGTGTGATTGCTGCACAGGGAGGACACACACACTACTGACGTTCGAAAGGTGTGAGCTCTTCTGTAATGACTTTTTGGCACTATTTTTTTTTTCAACGCAAAATCAGATAAGCCATTATGTTTCACATCTCCACTTTAATGGTGTTTTGCAGTTACCTGAAAATGTACAATGTTTTGAAAATAGTAAAGGCAGGTGACCAATGCGCCCTATCGTAACCCTTGGAAGTAGACATTCACTGTTTTATTTTTATATATCCCTGTTGGATTTGAAATAACGTTGTATGCTTGTTTTTATGGATATTATCAAAGACAGACTCGGCTTCTGTAGATTTCAACCGGGTAGTAAGGCAAGTGGCGGTATATGATTTTTCTTGGTCACTTACCGAGGGGGGGATAGTAAGATCCATCGATATGAGGTAGGTCTTTAAAAGTGACACTAAGCGACTGTACACATAAAATTTTATGTTAATTAGGGTTATTATGTAAGAAATGAGCGATTGTAGACAGACATTTTGATATGTATAAGGGCTATGATGTAAGAAATGGAGTAAATATTCTAATTTAACTGCTCTACAGTTCCACTGAAGGATGCCTAAGTTCTGACACGCCATGATCAGTCCCATGAAAATTATCTTATACATATAGAAGATTAAAATAGAATAAAACAAATATATATAATGTAAAAAGAATATATATTTTTAGTTTCTTTAAAAATGGTAATGTTTAAAAATATTTGTAAATATGTTAAAAAAAATATTTTAAATTCCTGCACTTCATCCAACTCCCGGGGGGTGCCGCACACATAGCGAGCTAGGTGCCACACAACACTCTCGGAGTGGCAGGGGAGGAAACGAATCTTGTTGCTCCTAGTAGATGGTAAAATGGCTGCCAGGCTGTTGACCAGTTCCCTGGGTTCTTCACTGGCCCTGACTTTAGCGATGTTTAAAAAGATACGGGCTGATTTTTTTTTTTCTTCAAGGAGAACATTATTCATATCTGCGAGTGACGACTCGGTGACTCTTACCTCACACATCTTGGTCATCACCTGTTCGACCACCTTTTTTTGGTATATTTTGTTTAGTTTGGGTTGTTGATTTGCGAAAAGAGGGTTTTAGACATTAATTTATCCAGCCTTTCGTGTATTTTTTTCTGAAAATTTTCCAGTCTTTGATCGTTTGTTTTATGGTTTAACAAAAGTTGCTTTGATTTTTTTTTTTTTTTTTTAAAGTTTTTTAACAACTATATTTTGGCTGCTGATCCTTTTTCTAGTTGTAACACCTTGCTTTTTTGTTCCTGGTTTTGCTAAGCATTCTTTTTTCTTGACTTGCTAAAAGAAGTGAATTTATTTCATCGTGTGTGACTTCGCTGTTGTTAGATTGTCTCTACCCAGTGTATGATTTTTGCAGATTACTGTTAGTGATTTCAGTGTGTTGGTTTTTAATCCTAGAGTTAGTTCTTTTAATCTTTTTTTTTATAGGTTGGGTAAGGTTTTGCTTTTAATCCTTTTTAATATGTAAACGTGGTAGATTGAAACGTGGTGACGGTCCTGAGATAACCTTTGCTGTTGACGGGACTATAATTTTAATCTTAATCTTTCTTTTTTCTTGGAATTATCTATTGGCTGGGCATCTCCCACATACTTTGCACCTCGTTAGTAGGGTTCATGTTGCCCCTGTTCACTGCAGACACATACAACGCTAAGCCAGATGCGGTTGCTGGGCCCGATTTCTCTTCTGGTCTCCAAAATGGGTTAACCTCTAACCGCCCCTCGGAAGTCATCTCGGTTTTAGTTTGTCTCTCGTTCTATGGCGGCCTTAGCACGTCTGACGGCCTCGGAATAGGCGATAAAGCGTTCCCCCTTATTTTGTTTGCACGCAGCCGTACTTGGTATTGGGGGCAGCCGTGGTAAGAGCTGAATGGGCCCACCCACAGTTGACACATGTCAGAGTAGTATTGGAACAGTCTTTCCACTGTGGCCGACACTGCCACAATGGGAGCAGGTGATTCTTTTTGGGGGCTTGCACATGTCTTTGAGGCGTCCCAGCCTGGCACATTCTGCACATCTAATTACAGGAGCCACACAGGACTCTACTGTAAATTCTTAAGTATCAATCTTTATAAGTTGTAAGATTGGGGTTAAAAAGGTCATTTTAATGGATCTAGAACCAGATCCGTCCCATTTTTTTTTAAACGGGTTATTTTTTTTTTTGCTCGAGGGATGAAAGGGGGTGAAGGTACCACCTCCACGCCAAGGGGGATGGGTTTAACCACTCCCTCTGTAGTTCACAGTGAAACATATTCTTTTAGATTGTTGGGACTTGCACGATGTGAGACATAACACTTTACAGCGGACTCCATGAAAGCCCTGTTCAGAGATGTCCCATCTGACGTTATCTTTGAGTTTCTGAGAGAGATTAACATTTTTCATCTGATCTAAGATTTTACGGGAGAAAGATTTTTAACGAAGTTTCTGGTGCGTTTTTAGATGTATTTTAAAGAGATGAGTGATTTTTTTTTTTTTTTTTTAGGTGGCTTGTGAGTTGATTTTAACGTGGCGACAGCCCTGATATGGACCTTTGCCGTCGGCTGGGCTATAAGTAACATTACCTTACCTTACCTAACGTGGTGACAGCCCTGATATGGCCTTTGCGGTCGGTTGGGCTGTAAGCAACATTACCTTACCTTACCTCCCTCTGTAGTTGCTTCAGGTTTAGTACAGTTAATGCTGATGTTACACAGACTTCAGTTTTAGTAGATGATATTGTTCAATGGATTTGCATCTAATGAGCCATTTATTTGGACCCAATGGGCGTTGGGAGAGGATAGGACCTACGGTGTTTTTCCATACCAGGACATTGGTGGTGGGACCCAAATGCGCCATAGGTGGCAGCACCAGGCCCCAAGTCCTCCATGGTAACAGTGAAATGAAGAAACGCAGGCGGAGGTGTGTGTGTGTGTGTGTGTGTGTGTGTGTGTGTGTGTGTGTGTTTTACGTATTTTTTCTTGTTTTACCGTTTGATGTTGGCGAGGGGTGTGGCTCGAGGGGCCAGGCAGGGGGTGGGATCTAGAATCCTTTCCTTACCTTCTTTTTATTGGCAGTTTTCCATTCATTTGTGACTTCAGTGTTTTTATCCTCGTCCTGTGTGACTTCAGTGTTTTTATCCTCATCCTGTGTGACTTCAGTGTATTTATCCTCATCCTGCTCGATTACGGTAGGGGGTTCGATACTAATAGCTTTTATCTGGACTCACTGGTTCAGCATTTTTTTTTTCCTGTGGTTTACACGTTGTTTCCCCCACGGGTCGGGGGGGGGAGTGAGCTAGATGATGTTAATGAGGATCCGTCAGTTGTTTTTGTTTTCCTGAGGGGGTGCTGGGAGCGCCCCCCTCCTCCCTGCCCCTCCCCATGGAGGTCCTCCCGTCCGTTTCACATACGTTGACTTCCGAGTCTGACGTGAAATCTTCTGTGAGAGTAATGGGTCCGTCGTTAACGGACATGATGTGGCACGGGGAATTCCCTCAGAAATAAAACTATTAAAACGACGCGCCCGTAATTAAAGATGACTGTAACAAGTGACAGAACGGGGCGTGTGTGTGTGTGTGTGTGTGTGGGGGGGGGGGGGGGGGGGGGGGGGGGTCGGTTAACAGCGGTTGCAACCAGGCTATGAAGAGTGTGGGAGGGGGAGAAGGGACATGTAAGAACAATAGCACTGAGCAGACCTAGCTGGATAGTCGCAAGCTAGAACAGAGGAAACTGTAGTCAGCAAGGCTGAAGGTGGCAGAAAAAGGGGGCAGGTAGGAAAAAGAAGGGGGAGGGGAGGCGTGTACAAACTAAGACTGAGAATGGGTAAAAAGACGGGGGAGGGGAGGGGGGGGGGGGGGGGGGGGCGAGAGACTATCTAAGAAGACAGGGAATAGAAGACGGGCGGGAGGGGGGATCTATGCAGTTACACTAAGGAGGGGAAGTAAGGACAACATAAGAACACTAGCAGCAGCATCAACTGAACTAGCACAAGCTGGAACAGAAGGAAATCTAGCCCGGAGGGCGTGGGGGAATGAGAAGGGGAGGGGCAAGGGGGGGGGGGGGGGGGGGGGGGGGGGGTGTGTGAAGGGAAAACTGGCAGCCATGTGCAAAAAGTATGTGGTGACAGTCCTGATACGGCCCTTTGCGGTCGGCTGGGCTATAAACAACATAACCTTACCTACCTCACTAAACTGATCAGGGGAGGTAGGGGTGTGGGGTGTGTGCAGTACTAGAGGGCGTGCGAAATGTGAGAAACGATTACCGCCCTTGTAATCACGGCGCCGTAGCCACGGCCGCCCACCCAGGGACCGTCGGCGAGGAGGGCGATCAGAAGACGGTCGGGTGGAGGGCTCACGGACGTCGACCAGGCGCCACGAGATTGAGGGAAAGTTCTGTCAACTCGGGCGTCAACCATCGCCACCAGTGTTCAGTGTTCAAGCAGCAGCAGCAGCAAGGCATTGCCAACAGCAGCAGCAGCAGCAGCAGCGAAAAAGCAGCATGGAAACAGGGCAGCACATGCACCATCACCACGTCACCAAGCTTGCAGTGAAAAAATAATGAATTAAAATAGAGTTGTCACAGGGGGGCGAAAGAGATGCAAGCCAAGAACCGAGCAGCAACAGTCACGCAGCAAGCAGCGAGCACGCAACAGTGCTGTCCCCCAACCAATGAACATCGATAGTTGTCCCGACCACTGTCGAGAAATGCGTCTACATACATCGGCGACGACGACTGCTACCAAAATGAATGTGTATGAAAATACATGCGAAATTTACTGGAGAACGCGCTAGTTTTCCCTTAAATAGAGAGTCGTAGTTTAATCAGTTGAATAGATACTTGCTGTTTCTTCAGCGGTATTGCCATTCAGTACGGAATTTGTATGCTGTTTTTGTCGGATTCAGTTTTGGTTTCTCTTACGGTGAGTACCTGATCTAAGGTTTCACGGCAGAAGTCGCTTGAGCTGATATTAACGTGGGGACAGCCCTGATATGGCCCTTTGAGGTCGCCTGGGCTATAAGCAACATTACCTTGCCTTACGGAAGAGATACTTGTCGAAATTTCCCGATGGTTTTTATCTTTTTTTTTTTTAATACGACGTAACTGTTTGAATGACTTTTTTTTAATGACAAGAGTTGACTTCAGCGGAGACAGCCGTGATATGGCTGTTGGCAGTCGCCTGGACTATGAGCAGCATTATTTACGATGAGTCCCCCAGTTGTGATCAACACCATGCCAAATGGCCAGCGCACCGGGGGTGTTGGGTTGAAATGAAGTGGTGACCTTCACTGGTCATGTGATGAGAGGACCCACAAGGCCCTTTGTGAAGTCGACTGGTCCACACAGTTACTGTCACACTGAAGCGGTGCTGTGTCCGACAGTAACGGGTCATTGCATGTTTGGCATGTCAAATGTTCCCCAACAAACAATAAAACTTCGCATTTATGGGATATAGTGGTGTTACTACAATATTTGAGAAGGGTTACCGTCGCTGGGGAAGGGGGAAATGTTGTGCTAGAAATCTTCCCATTTTTGTCGCCCTCTTGCCCCGTTTTTCTTCTCGGTGCAAAATGATTTTTCAAAAATGTCCTCCTCTCATGAAATGTGATAGGTGGTGGGTTTTATTTCTCTTCTCACAGTTTATAAAGAGAAAAGTCATTGTTCATACCCTGGCGACAAGGTGGTGGAACTGTTCACATTAATCAGTACAGGTATCCGTCGTCTTTCTGCAGTGAAGATGGCTATATGGCTGAATTTTTAAAAATCATTTGATATCTAACATCAAAACGCTGGGGACGAAACATGTGGAACGACAGATGCATTCAGCACAACCTGGTCTTCGAAGTGTTGATTTCTTTCCCGAGAGGAATAATTTGCTTTCTTCTATATTGTCGCCCGCACCGTGCGGTCCACTTTTCTGAGACATTGTGTCACCCGCATCGTACGGTCCACCTTTCTGAGACATTGTGTCACCCGCACCGTACAGTCCACCTTTCTGAAACATTATGTCACCCGCACCGTATGGTCACCTCTCTGAAACAATGTGTCACCCGCATCGTACGGTCCACCTTTCTGAAACATTGTCACCCGCACCGTACGGTCCATCTTTCTGAAACCTGGTGTTGCCGTGACCGAACTGTTCAATGTTATAAAACAAACAGTTCAGATATTGCTGAAATGGCGCGATAGTGGAATATAACTTATTACCTGTTCACAATATTGATCAGTCAAATATATTAGATCAGAATTTGAGTGACCGCTGTCAGAAACCGATTGTCATATGTGCCAGGCGATTCGATGTTCACACAGTATGTGTTTGGAGTTATGGGTGTGTATTTATTTCATCATGGGAGCAAGACTTACCCTACTTGTTTGTTGTGTACGTTTGTACAATTTCATGACTTTGAGTGTACAATTTCATGGGGGGGGGGGGGGGGGGGGGGGGGGGAGGGTTGAGGGGAGAACGGACAATACGGTTATTACGTGCCCCGGCACCACACCATACGTGCACACATACGCGTTTGCTTGCATGCTTGCACGTATATACGGAAAAGCGTGTGTGGATACACGCACGCACGCACGCATGCTTGCTCTCTCTCTCTCTCTCTCTCTCTCTCTCTCTCTCTCTCTCTCTCTCTCTCGTAATAGAACAGTGGATGCATCGTACATATGACTTGGAGAGATTCCGTTATTTCACCCAGTTTGTATTAAACTTCACCTGAAAGGGGGAGTGAAGGGGGGGGGGGGAGAATTAATACTAACCATTATATCCTGCATGGTTTGAGCGTATTGCAGGTACGTCTTGTGTACAATTGTTTTTGATACACAGAATTTGCCTCCCATATAACTGTATTTATTTACATGCTCCCATGTTATTTACACAAAAAGGGGAAGGGGGGACGCTTCTGGCCTAAGTTAACCTAAAGCTTAGTTGAACTTGATGATGTTTTACAGTGGGAAGTCTTGCTTGAAGGACTCCATCTGCGGGAGTGCGTGTGTCTTCCTTTTACGTTCGTGGATTTCTGCCAAAACTGTCAACTGCGTGCGACATTTTTAACAATTGCCGTTCTACAGTGCCATTTGCCGGCATGGCAGCATCACAGTGTTCATGATCTTTGGGCGATACTCCGTCGGCATCTTTGCTTTTTTGTTTCTCCATGGGCACTGACTGGTCTGCCGTGCTGTTTATGATTATTGTTATACGGAGGTCTTTTCTTTTCTTTTTCTTTTTTTTTGAGAGGAAAAACATGAGCATTAATGATTTCAGTAGTTCAGCCACCGTGAACGCTGTCATTGTGCGATCAGCTGAATGGAACAGCTGTTTTATTTATTCGAACTGAAGCCGTTTTATGTTCCGCGAAAGGAAGGCTAATAAGGCGGACTTCTATATATTCCGTGCGAAGTAATCTGCCGCCTTGGCTGTGTGCCTTCAATCGGATGCGGCAAATCCCGTTCGTCCAGTGGTCAAAGGGAAATAATCACCGATTCGATGACAACTGGAATGATGAAATTGGACCTGGCTTCTCTCTCTTTTTCGCCACCCATTTAGCTTTCACACCCGCACACGTATACTCACCCACGGGCTGATAGTCTCTTAAAAACACATACACCACTCGTGTGCCTATGTATATACACATCCACAAAAGTTTCACTGGTTTTAATTCATTCGGAGGATTCCAGATATGTACTTTACACATGACCAAGAATAAAGCATATGTTATGTAATACATTTATGCACGCACACATACAGGTTAATATAGTAATCGATGTACCGAGAGAGCTTATTAACATCATGTGAATGCAGGGGACTTGCCTATTCCACAGTCCCAGTTACAATGCAATTGCATTATCTGAACGCTTCAACCAGACACCACACTTTCTCCTCGTCTCTGTACACCGAAGCACACACTCCCATGTACGCCTTCCAACCCATCCACACACACGTGTAAAGGAGGAGGCACATAGACCAAAACTGAAAAGAAGAAAAACAAAAATGCATCTACACAGCAACAAACCGCAGTTTTATCTCCACAGAAGAAAATGAGGGTGAAAATGAAACACATGTCGATCACAGGAGACGGAAACCTCCTCCCCCCCCCCCCCCCCCCCCCCTACACCAGAACGCGCCTTTGCACGAACGGTTCGTTGTATGCACACACAGCTGTACACTATCACGACACATTCGAAAGAAAATGCGTAGTCATGCGTGCGGAATTTTCAATGCGGTAGGCTAATTTGTATCGTTTTAAAACCAAACATCCAAACGAGAGGCGGCCTTGTGCATATATCACAATCCCATTGCAAGTGTGAGGGCCTCGTGACTCTAGAGTCCGGCATGCGGCGTCGGTCTGTACGTAACTTTCCATTGGAAACCCAGCCCAAGATACTGCGCCTGCCTTCGCCCATTTCTATAACATTCAAAAATATATATATATATTTTTTTTCCTAAAGATTATGAACTAATGAAAGTCATTTGAGAACATGCGCGCGAGCTCACGCGCACATCCATCCCCCAACCCCCCCCCCCCCCCCTCCCCCCTCTTTCTACACACACAGACACACAGACATCCTGTTGATGGGCAAGGAGTGTACATAATGCTTAAATGCCCAGTGAGAATGACGGTCTTCTTGTGCGTTGCGCGTATGTATACGAGGGAAGGGGAGGGGAGGGGAGGGGAGGGGTAGAGGGTAAGGGGGAGGGGAGGAATGGCGAGAGGGTAGAGTGAGGGGGGGGGGGAGGTAGAGGGAGGGGTGAAACGGGGGGGGGGGGGGGGGGAGGGGGGGGAGAGAGGGGATGATGAAAAGGATGGGGGAGAGTAGACGGGAGGGTAGAGGGATGGGGAGGGGAGGGGTGAGGGGAGGGATGGCAGGAGAGATGGGGAGGTGAGGGATTGGGTAGAGTAGGGATAAGGAGGGGAGGTATGGGGGAGAGAGAAGAATGGGAGAGTGGGGGGGGGGGGGGGGGGAGACAGGAGGGATAGGGGATAGAGGGATGAGAGTAGAGGAGTGAGGGAGGGTAGAGTGATGGGAAGGGAGGAGGGATGGGGGAGCTAGAGGGATAAGGAAGGGAGGAGGGAGAGGGACGTTCGGGAGGAGAGAGTGAGGAGGGGGGGGGGGGGGGGGGGAGAAGGGGGGGATAGGAGGGGATGGAGGAGGGATGGGGGAGGGGAGGGATGAAGGGAAAGCAATGGGGGTGGAGGGAGGGATGGTTATATAGAGGGAGGATAGAGCGATTGGGGGAGGGAGAGAGGGATGGGGGAGGAGATGGATCACATGGGGAGTGGGGAGGGAGGTTGAGCCTTGGGGGTAGGGGTAAAGGAAGAGAGGGGGGTAGGGGGTAAAGGAAGAGAGGGGGGAGGGGGACGGTAGGGAGAGATGAGGAGAGGGATGGGAGGAGAGATTGGGGAGTAGAGAGATGGGGAGGGTAGAGGAATGGGGAGGGTAGAGGGAGGGGGAGGTGTGGTAGGGAGGGATGGGTAGAGGATAGGGCACTTGAAGAACGGCATGGGGGAGGGTAGAGGGATTGGGAGGGGGGGGGGTAGAGATGAGGAGAGCGACGGGGGCGAAGGGGGGAATGGGGAGGGTAGGTGGAGCGGAGGGTGGTAGTAGAGGGAGGGGAGAGGGATGGAGAGGGGAGTGATAGTATTGGGAGGGAAGGGAGATAGTAGAGGGATGAGATGGAGAGGGGTGGAGGAGATGGATGGTGGGTATGGGAGAGGAAGGAGGATGGGG